>JAJONR010001513.1:0-97734 GCA_029582245.1 Solanum etuberosum | reverse complement strand
ATTATATGCACTCAAAAATTTAATACCAGAATTAAGAGAAACAATCTACAAAAAGGCAATACTATTAGAAATAGATGAATTAATAAACCAAAGATGTTACAACTTTGATGAAATAACCTTAAGAGATCAGTTAGAAATAAACACAGACATATTTTCAGACATAGATTTATATGATTAATTACAAACACCAAAAATATTGGTTAAAAACCTTAGAAGACATAAATCTACTACAAAAAATCATATTCGTAAATATAAATAAATACACTAAAACTCGAGAAACAGAATATCTAGAATACCTCAAAAACTGTATAGAAGAAATGAAAAAACTAGAAATATTAGAAGAAAGACACTATAGAAAAACATTCTATAATACAAAATGATAAACCAAAATTACCTAGAAAGTTGGATAGAAATAAAGAAAGAAATAGACAAATTACAAGACTTAGTAAAACTATCCTTAAACTTATACTTAAGCACTCAAGACATTAAGTACTTAAGAACTATGATTAACGACATAAATGAAATAATCCGTAAAACTATCATAGAACAAAAACTATATCATAAGGCTTTCAGCTGAATATGATAAATAACTCAAATATGCTAATCGAAGCTACAATTCGACCTAACCCTCTAAAAATTGGTATCAGTGTGGTCTATTTTTTAGGTCTAATATTCCATAAATGTCAATATGGATTTTGAATAAGAAAAAAAAAACTTGGGAAGGAAGACTGAAATATTTCCTTCTCCAACAAATTCCGCTCTTTGATGGAGAATAAGATGAAATTTACCACATAACAAAATGATATTGGGTTTGATCTTTTTGAATTTATTTTTTTAAAAAAAAAATCAAAACAAAATACTACTTAATATTAAAAACAGGAAAATTCAAAGATCATATTTTTTCATTTTTATGTTCTTTCCCTAATATAAGGGAATAAAAACAAAAATATTATCTATAAAACACAACTGTTTTTTTAAAATTATTTTCTCAACTAAAATCTGCTAAAAATGAAATCAAGATTGAAAAATCACCTTTAGGCGGAAAGGAAAATACCTAAGACTAAAAAGGTGTAATAATCATGGAGGGTCAAAAAGTCAGGTGCCAATAGATTTTGTTTTTTTTTATAAAAGAATAATGAAAAATACAAAATTACTCTCAAATTTTATATATATTTTTAAAAGGACCTTGGCAGATCAAATTTTTTTCACAAAAATATAAGTTTAAGGAGTATAAAAAAAAAATTAGAATCTTTTATCAATAAGAATGCAATTCTACTACAAAGAAGACAGGGGTATGAACCCTGAATGCTGTATTTTATTATTTAGTAATTTTAAAGATCAACCACTTGAGATCGGAATTTTCAAGAAAAAAGAAAAGCAAACGGACCTCTTAAGGTCAGATGGACGAGACACAAGATGTGGAGTGCAAGCAGAGTTGTAGGACACATAACAGACTAGATAGAGAGAGAAGACAAGGGGCCAACATAGAATATTGTTGCATTCTCATTTTCTAGTAATTAAATAGAATCTCAATTTATATAGAAAGTCATAGGTTTAGACTAGATAGTATACTTTGGGGATACAATCCTTCACTCCGTAGGATATTCGACAATGCCTCTTTTCTCGCACCAAACGTCCTACGTGCCAAAAGTTCTAGCTAGTTGTAAAAAAGTACTACTAGTATCCTTTCTCAAATCACATATACCATATATCAAATATGTCTCATATGACTATAAAGGAAATATGGTGACAATGTAACTAAAAATTTGATACTACTAGCTCATAAATTCATCCTTTGGTGGCAAAGAAAGCCGGCAATGAAGCTTGTTAGTTGCAACTTGTAACTAATTACTCGTTTCCTATAAAATCAAGTTGGACAAAACGATTATTTTTTACTACTCCATCTACAATATCTCTGATCTATTAATGTGCAATTCTACAAACTTCTTAAAGTCATCCAATGACATTGGGAAGCTAAGATACTGATTGATGAGGGAGACTTCTTGCATTTTCAAAATTGTAGTCATTTGTTGAATTTTTTCTTCATCAATACCATATTCCAATAGTACTTAACAACATTCCATTACCATAACTTCTTTATATATGCTTGATGTTTTTATTTATTTATATTTCTTGATATTTAACTCAAAGTTGTGTATTGAGTTCTTTATCAAAGGAGATCGATCAATATATATATATATATATATATATATATATTTCTTTGGCCAATTGTATGATGTATCGCACTTGGTATAATTACTAGAAATTAACTAGTTCAATATGACTTGTACTTTTCAACTAGTTCACTGTTGCAGCAAGTTATTAGTAATTGTACTTGTTGCAAATGACAAGAATCTCTACATAATATTTTTCTGAATGTCAAACATTGTTCGTATTAGTTTTTGCACTATATATCAAATATTTCTTATCGAAATAATATGAATTTGGGACTTTTCTCTTGGCCCACAAGATACACGTACGATGCACAAGATGCATATACGACAATTGAGATGCACATATGATGTCTGAGATGCACGTACGACGCACGGAATGCACGTATGATGCACAGAATGCATGTACGACGCACGGAATGCACGTGTTACACTAATTCTACCTTGATTCCAAAAAGCGATCGCAAGGGTCTTATTAACCGTATATTACATTATTCGATAAAAATACTGGTATATGTGAGAAACATGCACTATGAACATATTGTTGTAACCAAGAGAATATATGACAAGCATTACCTTATATTAGTTTAAATTCTATAAAGAAAACATATAGAATTGCATAAAAGGAAAAAAAAAATCAATAATGCATATTTACATTATTTCTAGCTCTATAGAATTTTGAGAAAGGATGTACCTCGTATATAAGATTCCGGGCCAATTATTTGCACGACGCAATGTCTTAATTGATACACTAAATAAAACAAAGTTTTAGTTAATTCATGAATATTAAAATCTTTCAAATTCTATAACAATTGCTATATTTAGATATCTTTAGTAAAAAATTGCATTGACAACACATATTAGCTAGATTTCCTCATCTTTCAAGCCGTAGTGATTTCCATTTTTTTATTGACAACCTCAATGCTATCATTGGTGGATGTGGCCAAAATAATTTAGGAAAATCAGTGAGAACTTACCTCTCAATATTGGCCTCTGGAAGCCGGCTTTGTGATCGGCACAACCTATCACTGCTCTCTTCATTTGTCGTCTCTATGCCTCTAACAACATCCCAATAAAATAAATGACGAGAGTTAGGTAGCAGGATCCTATTCTACTGATTTTATTTTAAAAGGTTGAAAAGTATTGTTGAATGTTGATAACTTGTAAAAAGTATAATACTTATAGTCTAGAAAGAGTTAAGTCTTTTTTATATCGGTTTATGCATTACTAGTTAATTAAGCTTGGTGAGAACTATAATATACCTCTGACGTTGCAATGCTAGAGCACCGCTATTTGCTGTGTCTGAATCCAGTGGAATGATGTTACTGGCTTCAAGAAGTATTTCCTTCTTAAACGGTTTCATATGACCATAAGTTCACCCATATTAAAAAAACTGTAGACAAAAATAAAATAGAACAATAATTTTCTCAACTTACCTCCTTTGCCGGTTTCGACACATCAGAGGTCCATGTGACAATAATATCTGGAACAACATTCCTGTAACATTTATGATAAGAGTTTAATTCAAGAAAACTTAGAGGAAAATCACATATGTAAAATGAATATTACTCAAACTATATACATCACAATCTTAAGAACTTGATTTTTGAATTTTTTTTTTTTGTAAATCCGAAACCAAATGAAGAAGTTTTTTATTTGTTGATATTTTAGTCGTAGCTACACACTGAGGTCTTTATCAAAGATGATCAATCAAGTATTATCATTTTTCTTTGACTAATAGTATGACGTCTTGCATTTCGTATAATTACTTTAAAAAATGAATTTAACTAGTTTAGTATAACTTGTAATTTTTAGTTAGATCACGATTGCAGCAAGCTAATTATAATAATACTTGTTACAACTGATGACAATCTCCACATAATATTTTTCTAAATATCATACGTTGTTGGTTGTAGTTTTTGCTCTATATGAATTCATCAAAATAACATGATTTCGGGAACTTTCCTCTTGGCCCAAAAGATACATGCACTGCACACGAGATGCACATATAACACATGATATGGACGTATGACGTATGAAATGCACGTTTTCCTCTAATTCTACCTTGATTCCAAAACCTGATCGCAAGGGTCCTTGTTTATAATTTGAATACACAAAGTCCTACATCACCACAACATATGGCATTCCCTTAGTAGGATTCTAATAATTGTTTAATGGACCTTGTGATTGGACACCACGATCGCCCTCTGAACGATCAGAATAAGGTAAAGCTTGAAGATAAGTTTTGTACTCAATTAATTTCTCAGTCCCTCTAGTCGGGTGGGCGCCGACCGGTTTTTCGACCAGATCCCCCTAAAAACCGTACGTGCGGGTCTCTCCGCATGCGGCTCACGCCATTCGAGGTGGCCCAGCCCAGCATTCATTCGCAAATCCTGTAGCCAGAGCATCCTACCCTAAAGGAATAGAATTATGTTAGTAATGAACTCGCATAAATCTTCGTTATATCAGTACCTTCTTAATTTCTCCACCTGCTAAGGGGTCAAGTCGGGTAAGGCTAGGTCAAAATAATTGGTTAAACTCACCTCTGAAGCTGCAATGCTAGAGTAGTGTTATATGTTGTCGCTGACACACTGCTATTTTCTATGTCGGACACACGACTGTTTGTTGTGTATGAAGTTAGCGGATTTATTTCACTAGCTTCAAAAAGTATTTCCTCATATTAAAAGTAGGAAGCTCCAACCTTGAAAGTTGGTTTACCATTTTACCCGTACTCTTAATTAAAATGTAATAAACTAACTAATTAATTATTAATAAAATATTAATTAAATAATAAATCCAAAGTCCCTCAAGGATGAATTACATATCCATGTGCGGGAATAAGAAGGATTACTATTTCCCCGCTATTCTTAATTAAAATGCCACAACATAAACTAACTAATTATTAATAATATTCATTAAGTACTAAATCTAAAGTCCTTTAAGGTTGAATTACAAATTCATGTGTGGGAATAAGAAATTTTTCCATGGTGTATACGTTGACTGATTGTTAAATATACATTGTCTGCTTGTTAATCACTATTCTTTAGAAGTTTATTACATATTAAGGTTATTGATTAGAAGTTTAACAACCCCGTTTTGTGCATTTTTTTCACCCTCTATTTATCTCTTTGGTTGTTAATTACTACTCCTTAATCCCTATTATTAAGTTGTAGTACACGTACATGTGAGAAAGACCTATTTTAATGCTTACTACATGATTAATTGATTAATTAGAAGTTTAATAGCCCTTTTTGTGCAGTTTTTACCCCTCATTTTTTCCTCAATGTAACAATCATAATTTTAAATTCCTTCTTAATAGCAATTAAGTTCCCTTTCCCTGAACGTAATAGCCCTATTTTTATGTGCAGTACTTATTTCCTCCATCATTGCAACATGACTCTATATAAATGCCCACAACAGGATGGCTTTGTCTCACAAACCTATTGGTCTTCTTTCTGCCTCAATCAAGTACATTGTTTCCAGGGTTTCCTATTTACCATTAAGTCTCTTTGTTTTCCCATGTAGTAAAGTTTGCAACGGGTAGTTCATCTATAATGGTAGTATTGTTAGAATGGTCCCAATGGTCTTAGATGTAGAGGAAGAAATAATCCCTACTTGCAACTTTTTATACTTTCTTATAGTTTTTTTGTGTTTGAGATTTATTGCATTGTGAAATCCTGAATTTTGTATTTCTGTTAACTTCTAGCTAGAGCACTCACTATAGGGACATTGGCATACATTTCTATAGCTCGGGCTCTACCTATACTCCAAGCTGGGGCCTCAACAACTGGCTCGGGGACTGCCTCCCCTCCTCTACCACCAATAGTAGATATAGTCCTCGCTATATGTCAAAAAAACACACCACAACTCAGTATTAGCGAAGGTAACCACACGAAATAAGAAGGAATGAACAAAAAAAGCTTCCTAACGTCTTCATAGCCTCTCGAAGATGAGTACAAACATCTTCGTACCGATCCTCAAGACTCTACTAGACTTGGCTTGAATATACGTGAGACCTATGAACCTGGGGCGCTGATACCACTTTTCATGACCAAAAAATAGACGTGATGGAACTTGTAACCTAACAGCCAAAATAAACAGATAATTGGGGAAGTAAAACGAAATGAAATTTCAAAAATCATTTGTGTAGATAACTTAACCAAACTTTATTATAACCCCTCAAAACCTGGTGTTCACGTGTACAAATCTCTAATGTATTACAACTAATTTTTAAAGAAAAATACAAATTTCAATGTCATTGTTTCTAGAATTGAACAAGATCATAATAAAGGAAATAGAGGGCCCGTTGAGATGATGAGTAGCTACCTCTCGATTCTTCATAGTAAGCCTTAGACGACGGAGAGAAGAGGGATTAATCACGAAAATCTGGGCTCGTAACCTACACAAGTATAGAAGCAAGGGAGTGAGTACCAAAGAATATGGTACTCAACAAGCAAACCACTAAACACTAGGTAAAGCAATATAGAATACGGGTACTCCTAACCCTCCAACCGAACATCCACAACTACAACCTGCAACAAATAATCAGCCCAACTTAACAGTTCTCACTCCAATACAACAGAGCACGAATAGAGAATCACAATTTGCACTTTAACCCACACAGTGAAACATCAACGTAATTCACAAGTTCATAATCACAATAATTTATTAACAACCACAACTGAAGAGAATCAAATGAAGTGCAATGTAATGTAGTACAATCAACGTAATTCACAAGTTCATAATCACAATAATTTATTAACAACCACAACTGAAGAGAATCAAATGAAGTGCAATGTAATGTAGTACAATGCCATATAGAGTGATGCATGTCTATCCTAATGATACACACCCGTTGTCTTTTAGTCTGAGGCCCATGGGGGACTTATCAGTCCATGCATCAATTGCGACATACGACACAACCCTCGAATCATAATATACATGGCGACATGCAACACGTCCCTCGAAATAATACATCCTCTTTGGTTCCTTGTTCTTCCTAAAAATCACATGACACTTATCATAAGAGTGTCTCAGAACCAAGGTAAATAGGCATGTTCTCACAAATGATGAAGAGATGAAAATTTCCATATTAATACACAATCGGCAACAACACAATCGTGATACGTCAATATAACCTTTCAAATCATTCACATCACACATCAATATATCATCAAGTAGCCTTTTTATTTCCTCTTTTTCATCATTATGATCATTCAATATGAACAAGTCTAACCCATCATAAAGTCCCATTACTCCCCAACACTTACAATAAAAAAATATGAGATTCTATATACTTAACAAAGGTCAAGAAGTCTGCTTGCCATAATTAATCAAACAATCATTCAGGAACTTCAACTTTCCTTTTCTGTTGGGTCTCCCAATAAACAAAATCTGTTAAATTTATTAATCATAATAAGAATTCAGAACTAACAATACCCATATCAAGAATTTTAGAAAACAATGACAAATTGACCCAAAAACCCATTTCCAAAAATAATGGGTAAATTTAGAAATCTGCATGAAATTGTGTTACCCAAACTATTTGGAAAACTGTCATAATCCAAAAATTAAGGTCATGATGGAACAGACCCCGAGAATCCAATTTGTTGTGGAAGCCGAATGAATTAACACATATGAGACTCCCAAAGGGAAGTCAGGTCACAAACGAAAAGAGAAATGAAATAAACAAGCAGTTCCCAAAACTTGGTATCATAAGAGAAAAGACCATCACATAAAATTTAAGGATCAGCATTACGACTCAAGTCCTTGAAAGAAAGTTAAATACTATAAATTCAAGATGGAGACCGTTGTTGATCTGAAAAGTAGGCTTTCACCACAACATCAAAATAGAATCACTCACAAGATCCAATCAACCGCTACGAGGAACACCCAGACTAGGATTCGAATCATAAAGATAACAAAAGTAGGGGGTGAGTACAATCCACATGTACTTAGTAGGTTAGACCAACTAAGTATAAGAAATTAATAAGAATTAAGAATTAAATAATGAAACGTTTCCACCTGCATAAAGAAAAGTTCCATTCCGGTATCGGTGCTATCAATTTATATAATAATGGCGCGAATAAAGTAAATACATAAGGCTTCAGATAATACTCATATCAACAGGAAGGCAAGTTACACAACACAACAAATCTAACCAATGTAATGCAATGAAATGATGAAATGATGTGGTGGAACCAATGCTGTCGCATAACCTATCGTATACACCTTGCCAAGATTTAGTTTCCAGACAAGGACCCATGGGGGACTTCTAGTCCATATACCAATCTAGCAGTGTCAATATCACATCAACTTATCACCTATCTCGTGCTCAAGGATAAAAGTAAGTCTAGAGAATTCAAAGTTCCAAAATTCAACAAGTCATGAAATATATGCGCACATGATAGAAAATAGTGGAAGGATTCAGTTGAAATCAACCTTTACCATTTAGAAAGCATATCCTTCATTTTAAGATGTGATAAAAAATCACTTCAAGCCCCTAACTCGGGCATCTCAATATCAAAGTGTTACCATAGGCAACACAGCCTCTCACTCGGGAAAATTTTCAAATATCACAAGTTCTCAAAACAATTAAGGATTTTACATGAAGTCTCCACACATGCTAAGCCTCACTAATAGGCCTACCATGGGCTAAAAGAGAAAGTCTACACTTACCAGACTCTCAATTTCATGCTACAATCGCATTCCACAGTTGAATTCATAAAAAAGATTAACTACTCATCTCTATCTAAAAGAGGAATAGCAAAACCTACCTCAAAGGCCAAAATTTCACCCAAACCACTCTACCAAACAATCTCTGAAACGATCCCCAACTATCAAAGTTGAAGGAACTCATCAAAAGAGGTCCAATCATACCCTTATTGATAAGGTTAAGGACTGGGGGTAAAATAGTCCAAAAATCTCTTTAGAAATTGGAAGGGTAAAATCAGATTTTTTTTCGTGGAGTTTGTTTTGTCACATTTCAGCTTCATGTACACGCCAACGAGTGGTGGAGGACTTTTGTGAGGTCTAGACCAGTTGGATCTCCTCCAGTAGAGTGGGATGCATTTTTCCAATGCCTTCCAGAACCGCTTAATCCCTTGGAGCATGAGAGATGAGAGTCAATTGAAATTCGAGGACCTGAGAAAGGCCATTTCGACTATTACAAAGTATGAGGCCCATTTTTCTGAGCTTTCGAGGCATGGTATGACTATTGTTCTCGATGAGGTGGAGAGAGTTCGTAGGTTTGTGAGAGGGTTGAGTTTCTCTTCAAGATCATATGTGTTCAGAGCATCCAGAGAGGCGTTTTTCTTCCAGTCCATTATGAGCACTGCTAAGAAGGTAGAGTTGATGGTCTTAGAGGAGTTTGGGGAGCCCAAGAGGGCCCGATCATCTAGTCAGTTTTCTGGTGCTTCATCTTTAGGCAAGGGTTCACATAGAGGTAGTGGTTCCTTTCAGCGCCATGGGACGGTTCATGCATCTATACCAGCAGCTGAGAGTGGATAGATGGTCTAAGGGTCTTATGGTTCTGGTTATGGTGGTTATGCTAGTTATTATGGTTCACAACAACAGTTATCCATGCTGATGTCTTTCTTTGGGTATGGGGATCCACGTCATCTTATTCGGCAGTTTCCTTTCCAGACTCATTTAGGACCCCAGCGTTCTTATTCGGCTGCTCCAGCTAGAGATTCAGTGCCTCCAGCCAGGGTTTGAGGCAGAGGTTTATCCAGTAGAGGTGGTATGTCATGCTCCGAGGCTACCCCTAGACGTAACACGGGACATAGGATCTCAAGTGACCCCAAGCTCACCCTAGGTTTTGCATATCATAAACATACTGAAATATAACTAAGTAAGTGGAAGCATAACTGTAAAGTGAGTCAAAATTAAAAGGACTCCAAGTAAAAATATATTTGAATATCCATGTGAAACAACCCCAAAACACTGAACACTAACTCTATGTCTGAAAGCCTCTAATACTGATGAGCAGATGGGACAAGTCCCTAGCTAACTCTTAAAATATTGAAAGACTGATAATAAGATAACTAAACCAACAACATAAAGAGACGTCCTCAAACTATGAGGACTCACCACTAGAGTTGTTGAATATGGGCTGGAAGTCGATTTAAGCGTGATGTCGATGCTGAGAGCCTGAACCTACATCATACAATGATGTAGCACAAAAGTATGCGTCAATACTTTGAATGTATTGAGCATGCAGGATATAGATACTAAGCTGAACAATATAAAGTGAATAATATAAACTTAACATGGAAATAGGTTGTACTGAGGTATAACTGAAGACTGAACTAGATGCAATGCCAAGTATTAATCATGAAGATAAGATGCTGAGCTGATTACTGATGTAAATTTTGATAACATGGTCAATGAAATAAGAGTATTACTGTGGGAGCTACTATTAACCGACATAAACCAAGTGAGCTAAACGTGGATTCCGATGTACACGCCCCATCGAGAGGAAAAAATATACCTTGCCAGGGGTATAAAGGCATGACTTTTACGTAATCACTAAAACTGATGCCCAACAGAGTGGACTTCTGAACCTTCGTTGGCAAGTAGTTCTTGGACTTTGAGGGTATGCTGAAACCTAGTCCAACTCGGTGCTAAGTCTACTCCCAACTGAATATTTATAGCTAAAATGCACTGAAATAATAAGTAGCTCAAAATACTGATATGTTATCTGAGAATGCAACATATATATATAATCCTAGCAAGTATAATTCATTAAATACTGATAATTAATACAAGCTAGGGTTCTGAGTTCTATACATGGGGATATGTAAATTTTCCAAGAAACATGTTATTTAGATCATGAAAACTATAGCAGCTAAAATCACAATGAATCTCCAAGGTTTTGGAAACCCTAGGTCTGAACAATTTATGAGAAATTGAAGAACTGACTGAATTGTAGGGACCTAAAGGGTGAAATGAACCCACTAGTGAAATCCCACATGCATGGTGACAACAACTACAGAGAAATCCTTTGGATTTCGAGGCTGAACTTGAAGAAAACCTCTGCTTATTCTTGGGAGAAATGGTCGCCTCTTTCTATTCATATCTTTCTAAGTTAGATAATTTTAGAAGAATTAGGTAGTTTCTGACTAGTTTACTAAGCTTATATTGAGTAAAATGATGTAGTTTAAGTACCAAATGCATAGGGAAATGACAAATGCAACCCTGACTTTAATGTTGCTGAAGTGACTTCAATAGGGGCTTCACGGGCCGTCATGTTCAACACGCCTGTCCAGCAGCTCGTGAAGATGCCCTGCCCGATAGGGGTTCACTAAAATAGGCATCACCTTTTACTCCAAGCTTGGAATTACGCAAACTCGGTAGCGTTGGAAAGAGGACTCAAAGATCTTTAATTCGATAAGTAATGGGCCACCTAATTCATTTTGTGCTGAAAGATATGGTTGTTTGAAGTTGACCGAAAACTCAAAACCTGACAAGCCTCTTACACGGCCGACTTCACGGACCGTCTAGGCATTTGTGGTCCTTCACAGTGGCCATGGGGTGAAACTTCACTTAAAAATCAAGAGGTTACCTTCAAGAGGGGATTGACGGGCCGTCTAAGTCATGATGGCCCGTATAGTGGGTCGTCATGGTGCCCTGCCCGATAGGGCTTCACTAAAATGAGAATAATTTTTTACTTTGGGCTCGAAATTAATCAATCTTGGTGGCATTGGAAAGTGGACTCGAAGACCTTTAATTTGATATGTCATGGGCCACCTAAATCATTTTACGCTGAAAGATGTGGTTGTTTGAAGTTGACACAAATCTCAAAGTCTGTCAAACCTCTTTCATGAGCCACTTCACGGCTTGTGTGAAGCTCCACGGATCGTCTAGTGGTATGTGGTCCTTCACAGTAGCCATGTTCATTTTGTGTCCCCTTCACGGTCCACTTCATGGCCCGTTTTGAGCTCTATGGACTGTCTAGTGGTCCGTGGTCTTTCACCTTTTGTTGGGTGCACAACCACGAGAAGGGTGATGGGTCGTGGTCCGCTTCACAGCCCGTGGACCCCTCCGTGGTTTTCCCTTCTCTCTTGTTCAATCTTAGTTCAGATTTTTGAGGTATTACAATATCTCCCCCTTGGTATCATTCATCCTCGAATGAAGTCTAAACAAGGTGAGTTTTGAGGAAAGAGTTGAAATCCCTACCAACTTAGTACTAAAAATGGATATCTAACTGAACTAAGTTCCATGAATCATGCAAATGTGCTAAAATGCAATGATAACGGAGGGAATGGGATACTGAGACTGAATTTACAATACATTAGCTGAAAGACTGGAGAGGAACTATTACATATAAAGCTGAAACTGAATCAAAACGAAAGAGGCGAGGATACTTGGCCATCATGGCTACTTCTGCTTCCCCAATAGCTCCCTCTACGGACTGAATCCTCCAGAAAACCATTACTGAATCGACTTCCTTATTTCTCAACCTACGAACCTGACAGTAAATAATTTCAACTGGAATCTCTTCATATGTGAGGCTATCCTTCACAGCCACACTCTCTAAAGGTACTATCGATGTCGGATCACCCATACTTCTTCAACAAGGAAATGTGAAAGACTGGATGAACTGCTGCTAGTTCTGCTGGCAACTCTAACTCATAGGCCACATTACCAACCCTTTTTAGGATTCTGTAAGGACCTACATACCTGGGAATGAGCTTCCCTTTCTTGCCAAATCTCATCACCCATTTTATGGGTGACACTTTTAAGAAAACCCAATCAACAATTTCAAACTCTAAGTCCCTTCTCCTTACATCTGGATATGACTTCTGATGACTATAAGTTGTTTTTAGACTATCTGTAATGAGCTGAACTTTTTCCATAGCCTCATGAACCAAATCTGGCCCAATCAAGGTTGCTTCACCTACTTTGAACCAACCAATCAGAGACCTGAATCTACACCTATATAGTGCATCTTACGGGTCCATCTGAATACTGGAATATAAGCTTTTATTATAGGCAAACTCTATGAGAGGTAGGGGATCATCCCAATTGCCCTTGAAATCGATCACTCAAGCTCTCAACATGTCCTCTAAGGTCTGAATGGTACGCTCTGTCTAACCATCCGTTTGTGGATGAAATGTTGTACTGAGATTTACCTGAGTACCAAGATATTTCTGAAACAATTTCCACAAATGAGATGTAAACTGATGACCTCTATCTAAGATGATAGACAAGGTAACCCCATGAAACCTAACTATCTCACTGATGTAGAGTCTAGCATAATCTTCTGCTGAATCTGTAGTCTTGACAACCAAGAAGTGAGCTGACTTACTTGGAGCCCTATTTTTTCAAAACATCAAAACGATCTTGAAAAAAATTACGTGGAATCACACACAAAAAAGGTTCAAAATAAAAAACAATTCAAAAGCAACACGGAAGTAGAACTAGATTTGTTCTTGAAACGTTATTTGGTTTTTCAATTGAGATGGAACGATGCTTTGAATAAAAGAATGCTCGAAAATATCAAGGTATATTGTCTCCTGCTTCGATTGATAAATCCAACCAAAATTACTATATCGTCAATTCAAAAGAGAGAAATAAGTGACTTTGTCCACTATCACCCAAATGGAGTCATGATGTCTACAAGTACGAGGTAAACCCATAATGAAATCCATGTCTATCACTTCCCACTTCCATGTAGAAATGTTAATCTTTTGAGTCACACCTCCTAGTTTCTGATTTCTACTTTACTAGTTGACAGTTAGGATACTTAGCCACAAAATCTTCGATGTATCTCTTCATCCTGTTCCACCAAAAGACTTTCCAGAGATCACGGTACATCTTCGTTGAACCTGGATGAATAGAATATCTTGAATTATGGGCTTCTGTAAGGATTTGCTTCCTCAACTTTCTCATATTAGGAACACATAAGAGACCCTGGTAACGAAGCACACCATCATCCCCTTGGGAGAAAATATCTACTCTCTGCTGATGAACTTCACCTTTCAACTGAAGTAATATAGGATCACCATCCTGTTTTTCCTTAACCTCCGCTACTAATGAAGATCCTGGCCCATTCTGAACTATCACCCTGTCATTTGACGTGTCAATAAGGCAAACTCCTAATCGAGCAAGATGGTGAACATCTATGGCTAATTCTTTTTCTCTTTCTCAATATGCGCCACACTACCCATGTATAGTCTGCTGAGGGCATCAACCACTACATTGGCCTAACTCAGATTGTAGAGTACATTCATGTCATAGTCTTTGAGCAATTCAAGCCATCTGCTCTGATGAAGATTCAACTCTTTCTGGGTGAACACATACTGGAGGCTCTTATGATCTGTGAACACATCAACATGAACACCGTACAAGTAGTGCCTCCAAATTTTTAGGGCAAACACTAGGGATACAAGCTTGAGGTCATGAGTCGAATAGTTCTTCTCATGGACGTTAAGTTGTCTAGAAGCATAAGTTATGACCTTACCTTGCTGCATCAACACACAACGTAGGCCGAACCTGGATGCATCACAATAAACTACATAACAGTTTGAACCATCTAGTAAAGTCAAGACAGGAGTTGTAGTCAACCTAGTCTTCAGTTCTAAGAAGCTTCTTATCTTACCATTGAAACTTGACCTTTTTCTGAGTCAACTTGGTCAATGGGGTAGGTATGGATGAAAATCCTTCAATAAATCTCCTGTAGTAACCGGTCAAACCTAAGAAACTTTTGATATCAGTTAGAGAGGTGGGTCTGGGACAGTGTTGTACTATCTTAATTTTCTGAGAATCCACTTGGATTCCTTCGCTAGATACCACATGACAAAGAAAACTGACCGACTCTAACCTGAATTCACATTTGCTGAACTTAGCGAATAGCTGGCGATATATGAGAGTTTGTAGAACCATACTCAAATGAGTCACATGCTCTTCCTCATTCTGCCAATAAACAAGGATATCATCAATAAAGACGATGATGAACAAGTCCAAATACTGTTTGAACACCCTGTTCATTAAGTCCATGAAAGCTGCAGGAGCATTTATTAGTCCAAAACACAGAACTACAAATTCATAGTGACCATACCGAGTCCTGAAGGTTGTCTTCAGGATTTCACTATTTCTGACTCTAAGTTGATGATAGCCAGACCTGAGGTCTATCTTAGAAAATAAACTAGCACCCTAAAGTTGGTCAAATAAGTCACCAATCATGGGGATGGGATATTTATTATTGATTGTGACTTTGTTCAACCGACGATAGTCAATTCACATCCTAATAGAACCGTCTTTCTTTCGCATGAACAACACTGGAGCACCCAATGAATAGATACTAGGTCTGATGAAAGCCTTATCTAGAAGGTGTTTCAATTGTTCATTCAATTCCTTAAGCTCTGCTGGAGCCATTCTGTAAGGAGGAATCGAAATAGGTTGGGTATCTGGAAAGAGATCTATTCCGAAGTCGATTTCCCTTTAGGGAGAAACTCCAAGAAGATCTTCTAGAAATACTTCTGGAAACTTATTTACTATCGGGACTGACTCAAGACTTGGGGTTTCATAGTTTGAATGCTTAACCAGGACAAGATGATAGATATACCCTTTAGAAATCATTTTTCGGGCCTTAAGGTAAGAGATGTATCGACCTACAGGCACTGAGTTACTACCCTTCCATTCTAAGATTGGCTCGCTTGGAAACTAAAACTAAACAATCCTAGTTCTATAATCGAATGAGGCATAATAGGAATGTAACCAATCCATGCCTAGAATGATATAAAAATTTATCATTTCTAACTTTGAAAGGTCTGTTGAGGTGACTTACTGAGAAACAGTGACAAGGCAACTTCTGTATACTTGTCTAGCTATAACTAGGTCACCAATTGGAGTATAGATGGAGAAAGGTTCTGAGAGAGTTTCAGGACTAACACCGAAGTTAACTGTTATATTAGGAGTTACAAAAGAAAGTATAGCCCCTGGATCTAACAATAGATAAACATATAAATAGAAGACCTATAACGTACCAGTGGCTACTTCAGGAGAATCTTCCTGGTCCTGGCAAGCCTGAAGAGCATACAACCTGTTATGGTGCTGACCACCACCTGTACCAAATGAGGCACCCGACTGAGTGGGGCGACCTGCTGGCGCTCCTAAAGTTGTTGAATGAACCCTAATAATGTTACCTCCTTGTCCTTTCCTGGTAAAAGGTCAATCCTTCAGCCTATGAGCAGACTAACCATACCCAAAACACCCTTCTCACCCTGCAAGACACTTGCCAGGATGGTTCTTACCACACTTTGGATAGGATGGAAAATTCTTGTTAGCTGAAGAAGTCCCCTGAGACTTAGCCTGATGCCCTCCCTTTCTGATCCTGTTGAAACCTGGGGGATGGAGCGCTAGCTTATGAAGGCGCTGGAGTTGTAGACCTCTGCTGAAATTGTGAGTGATTCCCACCACCCGACCTATGCTGAGAGTATTAATAGTTGCCTGTTCTAGCCTTTTTGTTATCATTGGCCATTTATTTGAGCTTATCTCCCTCAACATTCTCAGCATGGGTCATTAGTCTGGAGATATCCATATCCCCTAATAACATACCATTCCTACACTCGGTCTTCACCAGATCGGATACTCCAAATAAGAACTTTCTCATTTGTCCTCTTGGATCGGCAACCATATGTGAAGAATACCTGGAGAGCTGAGTGAACTTCAGCCCGTATGCGTGGACTGACATCGACCCCTGGCTCAAGTTCATAAACTCATAAGCCTTAGCCTCCCTCAATATCTCAGGAATAACCTGTCCAGAAAAGCTCCAATAGAACAATCCCACATCACAGGAGCTGCATCCGCACCCCTGTTGTCCTTCCATTGTGTTAACTATATATGAAAAACATCCTTAAGTTGATATGATACAATCTCAACACTATCACTACCAGTCATTTACATTACCTTCAATATCATCTTGACCTCATCAATGAAGTCATGTGGATCCTCACCAACCTTCGACCCTAGAAAATCTGGCGGAATCATACGAACAAAGTCTCGAACCCTGGCTGCAGCTGATCCACCAGTGAGGTTTGCAGGAACTAGGGCCTGCTGATTGTTCTGGTTGACTATGATCTTAGCCAAAAGCTGGAACGCATTATAGAACTTTGCATTCGTAACCTCATGGTTCGGGACGAGAGGAACTGCGTTAGCATTATGTGTGTTAGCTCTATGAGTAGGAATGATTTGAAATGCCTAATGAAGTATTAGAAAGGAGAAGTAAAATCACACTTCAGGTACGATAGGAATAGCAAAGAAGGGAAATTTTCTTAGAACATCTAGTAGACTTCCTTTCGTAGGTGTGGCGCACTTCACACTCATGAAAGAGACTCTAGTTAGTGCAACTTTCAGACACCCTAGGA
Organism: Solanum etuberosum; assembly: GCA_029582245.1. Classification (NCBI taxonomy): domain Eukaryota; kingdom Viridiplantae; phylum Streptophyta; class Magnoliopsida; order Solanales; family Solanaceae; genus Solanum; species Solanum etuberosum. The sequence continues at coordinate 80,192 of JAJONR010001513.1, read as the reverse complement.
CTCTTGAACTTGATGCTCTGATACCAAATTTGTCACGCCCCGAGGCTACCCCTATATGTAACACGGGACCTAGGATCACAAGTTACCCCAAGCTAACCCTGAGTCTTGCTTATCACAAGCATACTGAAATATAACTAAGCGAAAGCATAACTGTAAAGTGATTCAAAATTAAAAGGACTCCAAGTGAAAACAAATCTTAATATCCACGGGAAATAACCCCAAAACACTGAACACTGACTCTATGTCTGAAAGATTCTAATACTGATGAGCTTCTGGAACAACTCCCTAGCTAACTCTAAAAATACTGAAAGAATGATATTAAGCTAACTGAACCAACAACATAAAGAAACGTCCTCGAACTATGAGGATTCACCACTGGAGTTGCTAAATATGGGCTTGAAGTCGATCTAAGCGTGATCTGGATATAGAGCCGCAAAACCTACATAATACAACGACGTAGAAGAAAAGTATGCGTTAGTACTTTGAACGTACTGAGCATGCAAGATATAGATACTAAGCTGAACAATATAAACTGAAGATGGAAATAGGTTGTACTGAAGAATAACTAAAATCTCAACTAGATGCAATTACCAAGTACTAATCATGAAGATAACATGCTGAACTGAATACTGAAGTAAATGTTGATAACATGGTCAATGCAATATGAGTATGACTATGTGAACTACTATTAACCAACATAAACCACGTGAGCTAAATATGGAGTTCGATGTATACGCCCCATTTAGAGGACCCAATATACCTTGCCAGGGGTATAAAGGCATCAGTGTGGCCTAATCACTAAAATTGATGCCCAACAGAGGGGACCTCTAAACCTACATTGGCACGTAGTTTTGGGACTTTAAGGGTATGTTGAACCCTTGTCCAACTCGGTGCTAAGACTACTCCCAACTGAATATGTATAGCTAAAATGCACTAAAATACTAAGAAGCTCAAAATACTGATATGCTATAGAATGCAACATATATATATATATATATATATATAGACACACTGAGAGATATGGCTTTCAAATTTTGAAGCGTGATTTTCTGACTGATCTGCCTAGAAAGTATAATTCATGAAATGCTGATTGTTAATACAAGCTAGGGTTCTGAGTTCTATACATGGGAATATGCAAATTTTCCAAGAAACATGTTATTTAGATCGTGGAAACTATAGAAGCTACAATCACAATGAATCTCCAAAGTTTTGGAAAACCTAGGTCTGAACAATTTATGAGAAATTGAAGAACTAAATGAATTCTAGGGACCTAATGGGTGAAAGGAACCCACTAGTGAATTGCCACATACCTTGTGACGAAATCTATGGATAAATCCCTTTGATTTCAGGGTCGAACTTGAAGAAAACCTTTGCCTGTTCTTGGGAGAAACTCTCACCTCTTTCTATTCTTTTCTTTTTAAGTTAGATGATTTTTGGAGAACGAGGGATTTAGGTAGTTTCCGACTAGTTTACTAAGCTAAAACTAAGTAAAATAACATAGTTTAATAATTAAACGATGTAGTTTCAGTTACAAACGTATAGGGGAAAAGACCAAGGCTACCCTGACTTGAATGCTCCCAAAGTGACTTCAAGAGGGGCTTCTTGGGACGTAATGATCACCACGGCCCGTCTAGCAGCTTGTGAAGATGCCCTGCCCGACATGGCTTCACTAAAATGGGCATAAATTTTTACTCCTCGCTTAGAATTAGGAAAACTCGGTGGCATTGGAAAGAGGACTCACAGATCTTTAATTTGACACTCACGGGCCACCTAATTCATTTTGTGCTGAAAGATATGGTTGTTTGAATTTGAGCCAAAACTCAAAACCTGACAAGCGTCTTTCAAGGACCGTCTAGGCGTCCGTGGTCCTTCACAGTGGCCTTGGGGTGCAAACTCACTGAAAAATGATGAGGTGTTCTTTAAGAGGGTCTTGACAGGCCATAGAAGGCATGATGGCCCGTCTAGTGGGTCGTCATGCTGCCCTGCCCGACAATGCTTCACTAAAATGAGCATAATTTTTAACTATAGGCTCGTAATTAGGCCAACTTGGTGGAGTTGGAAAGAGGACTCAAAGAAGGATATTGGGGACTTTGTTTCAAGGTGTTTGACTTGTCAACATATCAAGTATGAGCACCAGCGGCCCGGGAGTATCTCTGAGGATGCCTATTCCTACTTGGAAGTGGGAATAGATCACTATGGACTTCATAGTTGGTCTACCTACCACCGTGGGTGGTTATGATTCTATTTGGGTTTTGGTTGATAGGTTGACCATGTCTTCCCACTTCATTCTGGTTCAGGTGAAGTATACGGTGGAGAAGCTAGTCGAGCTTTATATCAGTCAGATTTGGTGACTACATGGATTTCCCTTTTACATTATCTCTGATCGAAGTTCTTTGTTAACTTCCCATTTTTTGAAGTCATTACAACATGGCTTGGGTACTCGGTTAGATATGAGTACACGATTCAGGTGTTGGAAGACATATTCTGAGCTTGTGTGATTGACTTTTGTGCTAGGTGGGATCAACATTTTCCCTTAGCAGTGTTTGCCTAAAACAACAGTAATCACTCCAGTATTCAGATGGCCTTATTTGAGAAGTTGTATGGCAGATGGTGTAGATCTCCGATTGGATGATTTGATTCAGCTGAGATGGATTCTTTGGATACAGATTTTCTTAGAGATACTATGGAGCAGGTCTATATGATTTAGGGTAGACACCACACAACCCAGAGTCGACAGAAGAGTTATGTAAATCAGAGATTTCAAGCTCTAGTGTTCATGGAGGGTGATCATGTTTGGCTCCGAGGTTCACCCATAAAGGGCATGATGAGGTTCGAAATGAAGGGCAATCCTAGCCTTAGATTCATTAGACACTTTGAGATTTTGATTTGTATGGGAGAGGTGGCCTAGAAGATGGCGTTGCCACCAAGCTTGTCAGATCTGCATCCCGTGTTTCATATCTCCAAGTTTCAGAAGTACGTGTCGGATGGCTCCCATGAACTTTCTCTTAATTCAGATAAGTTGGGTCCAGACTTGTCTTTAGGAGGAGTATATAGATATTTTGGATAAGAAGGTCGGAAAGCTTAGGACCAAAGAGATTAGTTTAGTGAAGGTGTAGTGGAAGCATCGTTTACTTGGTGAGGTGACTTGGGATACATAGTCAGATATGCGTGCTAGATATCCTCAGCATTTTGAAGCTTCAAGTACTTTTTTTTTTTTATGTTTGAGGACGAACATAATTTTTAGTGGTGGATAATGTATTGAACCGATCGGTCATTTTTGGAAAGTTCCATGAAATTACTATTTTCCCCCTCTCGATATCGATCCCGAGTCTTTTTATGTTGAGTTTTAAAAGTTTATTTTGGAATTTGAGTAAAAATTTGAGAACATGAGTAAGTTTGTGATTTTTAACGGCTAAATTGCTTAAAAGTGGTTTTCGTAGTCTTTTGGAGTTGCAAGTGCGAAATGGAATTTTTCAACTCTATTAGTTCTGGAATGTGGAATTTGGCCTATGACAGTTGTCGATTTTAGATTCGGAGTGTTTATGAGGATTTGAGGTCCTAAGTTATGAAATTATGGATATTTAGCCTTTGAGTTCACTCTGGTAAACATTTGGGGTTCAAATACTCGAATTGAAATTCTGAGAGTTCAATTGGATTTAGGGAATGATTTTAGGCCTATGTGAGGTCTTGTTTAATTTTTGAGACATTCTGAGCTTGTTTTAGCCTTTTTAAGTGTTATGTTAGTTTCATATGGTTTTTAAGGATGTCGGGTAAAGAATACCTCGGATTCGTGTTTCAACGGTTCCATAGAGTCCGGAGCATCGAGTATAATAGATTTGCTTATGTGGTTTGTTTTTAGAGGGTTCCTAACGAATCATGAGGGTCCTTTTGATGTTTGAGGTTTGGTTGTGTTTTTTGGTGTTGTAGGCCTCTCTTTTACGAAGAACATGTCGCTTAATCGACCTACGCTTAAGCAAAACTTGAGTTTTTAGCAAGGGTCTCTTTTGTGAAGCTTCGGTCGCTCTTGCGATATTGGAGGGGGTTTTGACCAGCAAATTTCAGGGTTTAAGCCTCATTTTCCATTTTTGAGCTTGGGAAGACCTTGGAGGCGATTTCTTGTGCTAAAACCTTTAGGTAAGCCTTTGTGATACTAGAACTTCATTTCCCATTGTTTATTTATGGATTCCAACATCAAAATTTGGGGTTTTGAATTACAAATGACTTGGCCTTTCAAGAACTCAAGTTCTAAGGTAAAATGGAGGTTTTGAACTAATTTTGATCCCTTTTTCGAAATGGTTTTCACAATTGAGTTCCTAAAGCCTTGATCATCATTTTCAAATATTGATTCTCAGATTGAAAGCTTCTTTTTGAAATCGGGTTTTTAGGTTATTGGCCCATTTTTTTCAAGTAACTGATGTGGGTATTGTTGTTTTCAGAAAGTGTTTGTGAATATTTGGTTGTTATAGATTGTGTGACATTGGAAGTGAATTGAAAAGGGAAAACTCAAGCTTCAAATTGATTGATTGAATGATTTAAGGCAAGTGATCTCTTGACCTTGGTAATTTAGTTGAATTATTTGCTTCTCTTCATTATTTATATGTTGGGGAGTAATTGTGAATGTAGTGATGGGTTTATTTTCTCCACTCGATTAATGTAAATAAAGAAAGAAGGGGTAAATGAAAAGGCTTTGTGATGGTAACAACAATTTTTGAATTGCCGTGTTGTGATCCAATTTGTTTTATTTGATGAACTGCCTTAATAGCTTGAATGTGGAGTTAATGTACATGACTTGTTGTCTCTTCGTGTGGTGTGATATTGATTATGTGCATTGATTGTTGAACACCGTGATGAGACATGTGATGATCATTGATACCGAGGTCTCTTCCGGCATGTTCTTATAATGCTGAGGTCATTAACCACAAGTGCAATTGATATAAAGCCGGGGGAAATGGTTCTGGCTAGTAATTTGGTATAAAGCTGATGGAAAATGGTTCCGGCTAGTGATGTGATATAAAGTCGATGAGAAATGGTTCCGGCTAGTGATATGACATAAAGACGATGAGAAACGGTTCTAGCGAGAGTTAATCTTTTTTTTGATTTTTGAGATTGACTAATTGATTGATTGTGGTTGATGTATTTTATACTTGTGATTTGACTACTTGATATGTGTTGTTTGTGGACTTGTGACTTTGGACTGTGAATATTAAGCCTTGTGAACTCTTTATTTTAGATATGTTAAGTTGGGCTGATTTCTGTGTAGGTTGTAGTTTGAGGTGGTTCAGTTTGAATGGAAAGGAGTATTCAATTCCTAGCTAGGTTCCCTTGTTCATTAGGTTGCTTGTTGGGTACCATTTTGTTGGTACTCACTCATTGCTTCTACACTTATGTAGGTTCTGAGCCCAGTACTATGTGATTGTCCTTCTTGTTCTACTTTCCGAGACTTGTCAAAGAATTATTGAGAGGTAGTTGCTTGTCATCCTGGCAGACCCTCTTTTACTTTGTGTTATGCTTTGTTCTATTTGAGAAACAAAGACTACGAGACTTGTATTTATCTTTTGAATTCTGTTTTTACATTAGTAGCTTGTACATGTAACAATCAGGTTTTGGAGTGTTAATTGAAAGAATAAGTTTTCCGCTATTATCTTGTTCTCGCTTTATCTTTCTGCATTTCATTCATTCATTGGATTGAGGCTGACTTTTCTTGGTAGAAATAAACAAGTGCCATCACGTCTTTTTTGGGGTCGTGACACTACCCATCATTTTAACACTACCTCAAGCAATCCAGACCACCCAAGTATTCATGAATCATCAATTACAGTATCTAACATTCAACCCTAGCCTACACAAAGCACTTCCAACCTTTACATACACCAATTCGGCCACTCAAGGACCAACATGCAATAGTCACATTACGAAAGTAAACCAAATTCACTTATGGAACCCATACACAAATAGTAATGTACCAGGTGTGGTATCCAAGCCAACCGTTAGTATATACTAGCGTGGTACATTAGCCGATCATAACTGGATATTCCACCCCAAGCGTGTTACCCTTATTAACTGTTAGTATGTACTAGGTGTGGTACTCCAGCCAATCAAGAGATATCATGTATCATGTGTGGTATCCGAGATCATCAGCAATCACACATCACAATCACAACCACAATCACAATGAATACAAATCAAACTTGTACACCAAGTAGACATATTTCTTGCATGTGATTGATAACACTAAAACATATCAGTTTATATTCCTTCCATTTATCAGTCATACGTTATACAAGTAATACTAATGCAACAGTTAACAAGAACATATAACATAAACGGGAATCAAACAATCATCACCAACCCTAAAAGACTCTTCCCAAACATTTCCTGCTTATAACCCGATTAACCATAAATCAATCTTCACAGAGAAACACATAGCCATCATCATAGGGTCGACATTAGCTAATAAAATTCATTACAAGATTAAACAACAACTAAAAACGCATTCAACCATCTAGACTTCGTTCCCAAAGGCCTATGCATGAATTCTCTTGATAATCTAAAATGTATTATACAATTAGAGACAAGTATAACTACTCGTTTAAGCCTAGCCTACATGGATGCGAAGCAACTGTTGAAGAATTCTGAACACAAGCTTCTGGCTCCGTGGGGGCAAATGCTAACGGACTTAGATCAGAATTTCATCGTTTGGGGCTTCCTTGCATAGAACTCCCTCCTCTCCACTATCTCCAAGCAAGAAATATCTTATGAGGGTTTTTAGAATAGCGCTAGTCTATTTAACAACTAAAAGAGGGGAGGAAAACTATAAGAATTTATATTTTCAAGTATTTGTCCCATATGACCCGCTATAGCGGCTGGCACGCCGCCAGAGGGGCGCCGACATATAGTGGAATTCCCAATAGGGTGAAATGGCGCCAGCCCGGGTCAATTTAAAATTCCAAACTTTTCACCATGTCACCAAAATTTAAATAGGCGGTGTATTTCAAAATTCTCTAAGATTTTGCACGAGGTGCGTTTTGAATAACAACGGGATAGGTCGTTACATGAACATAGACTCATCTTAACATTTTTTGAGTTTGGTAGCTCGATTTTGGTAATTTTCAAGAAGTAATTGTGCATTTTATCTCATGAGGAATAATCTAACTCTAGATTTGGTACTGTTTTTCCTTTATTATATTGTTATTTTCGTGATTTAATACCCCAATTATTCTGGATTCTCTTCAACTATAGCCTTTTACGTCATCCCTTCACTATGTTGTGAAAGAATCTTGTGTTTCCATCCCTATTATCAAACCAATCATAGTCTGCTTTTTGTTGCGAAAAGACTTCTTCAAAATAAAGATATATTTTAAATTCGACTTGACCTCTTTGCATAATTTCTCTAATAATGACATTTGCATGGACAAAACTAGAAGATCTAAAGAAGTAGATCCCAAAATAGTGTGGGATAAAAGGAGAATGTCATATTGGTTTGTTTAGAAACAAGTATATTTTAATGAGGTTAGTATTAATTGAAGACTTTGTCAACATGATAGCTAAATATTCATACTTCATTAAAGTTGTTGATGGTTATCCGATTGAATGACACTTTTTCAAGGGATCATTGTTTACCCTAGCTTTCATAGTGGACAAACCTATATCTTGACAACACCAAAATTAATAAAACCAAACTAGTTGCGCCAAGGTCAAGACTTAACTATCATTGTATATCTATCGCTACAGTTGGACACGCGTTTCATTAGCTTGCGTGGTCATAGAGCTATGACAACTATAGTAACTTTGCGTTGCCATAGACATTCCTACAGCAATAGGTTTTTCATCCTTCTGATGCAACAAAAATAATTGGTAAATGCAACGGTTTATAACCATTGGCCTATAAAGTATATTACAATGATTAACTTATCTTCTACAACGGTTTTTATTTTTATGATAAATCGATAATTTACGTGATCTATTGCAACAACATATTTTACCTATTGCAAAGTGGTCTATATGAAATAGCAATCAAGGTTGTAAATCAGTATTAATATATATTTAATAAACTATAATAAAAAATGATATATATATATATATATATATATATATATATACTAGTTCTCCAACACGTGTGTTACACATATATTCTATGCTAATTAGTAGAAATTTCTTAAAATAATAGAAAAGGAGGAAAAGATTGAGCAAATGCTAGAATTTCAAAAGAAAACTAAGCAACATAAGCCACGTCATTAATATAAAATAAAATATGAAGATTGAAAATGCAAGCAATGAACAACAAAGAGCAAAAGAGAACAACAATTATAAGAGCAAAACAATGTTCTACACAACTTAAAGGAAAGTTAATTGAAGAAACTAATATAAAAAGAATATACCTTTATTTAGAAAGTGTTAGGAATACACCACATTTTGAGCATTTTAAAGAACAAAGCGTTATATTAAATTGACAATGGACCAAAGGCTAAAGCTATTGGTTTTATAGAAGGTAAAAGGATATGAAAAAAAATTTAACTAATGGAAGCTAAACAGAAGTAAAAAATAAAAGACATTGTAATGTCATAACTAAAGAATTGAAGTACAACTATTGGAAATCAAATTATGTTATTATGTAATTAATATATTAGTATTTAATTAGATATTTAATCATTTTAATTAAATGGAAGGGTAAAATGGTAATCCAACTTTGAGGTTAGGAGCTTCCAACTTTTAGTAATATATATATATACTAGGTAATTTGCCTGCGCTTCTCGCGGTCATAAATAATAATTACATTGAACTTGCAAATAATCCTTTACTAATATCCATACATTAAAAATAATGGAAAAAAATAGGTTCTTAAAAAAATATTAGCAATATTCTAGCATGAATTTGATTATTTGTCATTATCACATAACTCAAGAACCTCTAATGAATGAATTATTCAGGAAATAATAAATCATTTGTTATTTAATCAACATTAAAAGGAAAATAAAAAAGAAAATAAGAATATATATACAAAGGCATTTCGTAAGAAAAAGAACACATTTAAGTTGCATAGATTATACAATTGTGATATATATCTCAGGAAAAAATTCAAAAAATTGTTAACAGATTCAAAAAAGAAATTATGCTTGAACATGAAAACAATTATAACTTTGAACTAGCATAATGAATTTCTTCAATTGATAAGTGAGAAACTTCATATCTATGTAAAAATAGATAATATGTAAGCTTATATATAGTACTTTTAAGTTATAGAATTTTATATAGAATATCAAAACATGAATTCTTGGAACTGAGTACAATAATTATTTTCTTCACAATGAATATACCTACTATATGTGTATATGATCAATATAACTGGAGACAATAACTTTGCAGAAACATAAACAACAGATTTTAAATATACCAGGATATGTAAAAATAGAATGAGATAAAAAGGAAAAAATTGAGTCCACTGAATGCACAGTGTCCCATAAAGAAAACTATTCCCCTCTAATACCTGAGGTTTAAAGAATTAGATCCTCTCAGGATGAAATGATTTTATTCACCAACGTATTAATACAAAAACAATAGTGTCAGTAAGCCACTCAACAGGAGCAAAGTACACGAATATTTAATTTTGAAGAAGAAGAAAAAGTTCAGAATTTTCGTTGTTTTAAAATGAGAGGAAATCCCTCTATTTATAGACAACAAAGGGTAGTGTGAACAAATGCTTATTGTGCCTTATCGGAAAGGTCACAACTCTTTGGAAAAGTCACAACCCTTCGAAAAGGTCACAACCTTTCATAAACGTCACAACCTTTCGTAAAAGTCATAACTTTTTATAAGAGTCACAACTTTTCATAAAAGTCACAACTTTTCATAAAAGTAACAACTTTCATGAAAGGAGAAGACTAGTTTTGAAAATAAATAAATTAAAAAGAAATCCTTGTTTGTGGTGGCGCTACGTAGGCGGGCCTAGAGTTCTCTTTTATATATATATATATGATATGACTATTAGTCCTTCCGAACATTTTCATAAACATTCATAATTTAAAATATCCAACAAGAGCTAGAGGAATAATATACCCCTAAAAGCAAAATATATGTTGCATGTGTTGTATAGTGGATCTTATACTATATGTATCTCAACCAACAATATTATCTACTTTAGACTTAAGTTTGCATGCGTTTAGAATGATTTTTTTTAATATTTAAGATATCCCAGCATACCTTGGAATTCCTCTTAACATTACATCATTGAATCCCCTTTTCAGGGAGAGCTAATACTTGTTAGGTATTTTAGTGTGACACTGCTTCACATCTTTCTCGTACATATTTTGTAATTTTTTTGATGTATAATTTGCTTACGTCATTAAACCCTTCCATATCTCTCATGTTTGGGTGATATCATTTAAGTGGATCTTGGGTTTAAAACGTCATCTTCTTTTAAGTATTGTGCAAAGGTGATATGCATAACAAGAGAGTACTCATCGACTAATTATACACTAGATGAAGAAATTTTACATCAAGGTCTAAACTTGCTTTATTAAATTACTTTGTATTCTTAATTCAAGCTTGGGTACTGACTGTTTAAATCTCAAAAGTATTGAATTCTAGACATCATATACACAATACATCAATTTGATTAATTAACTTCGACATTGAGGCTTGTATAAAATAATATTCCCTCCGTTTCAAAAAGAATGATCTAGTTTTACCTGACACGGAGTTTAATAAAATAAAGAAGATTTTACAATCTTGTAGTTCTTAATTAAAGTTATGTCAAATGAATCAAAATACCCTTTAATATTGTGGGCTTAAGCATGTCACAGGGAAAGTTGAAATTAAAATGTTGCCAAAAAAGAAAAAGGGTGATTCTTTTTTAAACAAACTAGAAAGGAAGGAGGTCATTCTTTAATAAACGGATAGGAGTATCCCACATGATTGCAAAACAACAATAAGTCTTCAAACGTACAAAATACAAAGAAATAATAGAACATCCATAATCTCCACATTACCTAAAAGAAGAACTCCATAAAATATCAAAAGTTTTAAGCATGAAAGGAAAGTAAAAGTCACTGAAATTGTTTGAAATATTAAACTATGAACTGGGAATAAAATCCTGAATCTGTCTCTAAACACAATTTACGCATCTCAACCATGAGGTGCTATGATGACTTTTGCTCTTGGTGATGCATTTAAGGACATCCTCAATTGTTCATACAAACCCAATACCTCAGTTACATCATGTCCATCATAAAATTTAACAATCATCCTTGAAAGTGAAGGGGAATATGCCAATATGAGCTTTAAGAAAATGAGTTCAAATTGTGTCCCCTCTTAGCTCCACAAATTAAAGATTCTTCAATTGTTTGTAAACACAATTTGGATCTTCTAAATAATGTGTAACTTCATCTATGTTTTCTTCACTCAAGGTATTGAGAACCTATAGAAATTCATATGGTGCAAAAAGGCCAAAAAAAAGGTCAGTAATTTTAACGAATTTCATTACCATAAAATATTACTTGTAGATATTTTTAATTTGTATAGCCTGATTTTTATAGTGTATAAAATTCATTACGTTGTCGGTACATATATAGGTTAAACTCTACAAATGTGAAGTATTTAACTCACCGAAAAGTATCTACTGGTAATCAAGTTAAACTTGTAATATTAAAAATAAGATATATTACCTACTACAACACGTAAAGGTTACCTACTATCATTGTATATATAACTCAGACTCGATTTTAAATTATTGAATGTGAGAAAACATTACATCTATCTCCAGTGAGTGCAAGTTGGGAGAACTTTGAATCAAGAAAAGAACACCAGAGACTTGGTTTACATCCAGAAATTCCACACACAATGTTACATGCTCCGAATGGTAGGGTTTAGATTGAAACCTTTTTGGAATGATTTCTGCACCCAAATGCATAGTAAAAGAAAAAAAAAAGGCAAAAGTGCATTAATGGTTAAGTATGTATGAGAAGCATAGTAACAGTTATTGAGAACTTTATAATAAAGAATATTGAAATATGTTTTGATCATATTATATTCACCTGAATGAAAGAATTACTCAAAACAAGCCTTGTTAAGTTAGAGCACAAATAAAGAAGACGCAACCCTGTAACGAACCTCTCTTGCTCATAAATTTTGTATTCTTCACTGACATCTAATATCACGAACAACTCCCTAACATTTGACAAGTTTTTAAAAAAACATGCGTGAATGTCATGACTATCATGAATAGTCAAGAACTGGATCCTAGAAGCAGATATGGTGAGGAAATGAACGTTAAGGATGAAAGTAATGGGGGTATTAAAGACATAATTTTCTTTGTCTGGGAAAAATTTGATGAACTTCAAGGTTAATTCAAGGAGATTTGGGACTAATGCTTTGGGAGAAGGTGGTTTAACTATGAAATTGGTGACATCGATACGTGAGAGTTGGAAAATCAAATACACAAAAAGGCAATATATAACGTTAGCATTTGTGATTTTTAAGGGTAAGTTCTTTGACGCATTTACTTGTTACAAATAACGACCAATGGCCAAGGTCCCTATCCTTACAATCCATTATTGACAAATCAAGGAAAAATTTGATTAGGGGTCCAACATGTTGCAAGAGAATATTGTCAATCATATTACTAAAATCATTTTCAATCAATCCTATAGTACCACTTTTCTTTTCAAAGAACTCCCTATCTAGAACTAGTATTGGATGCAGAGCCCAAAAATGTTTCCACTTCTTGAACAAAACACATGTTTTTACCAATTCTTGAAACGACATGTCCTTCAATAATTCATCAAGGATATCCATGGGCATATAAGAGATTGTCTATCTCATTTTCATCAATAATCACTTTTGTACCACGATTATTCATGTTCACCATTCTGTACATAAAATAAGTCAAACTTTAGTCCATATTTTAAAAAAATAAAGATAAAGACATATTTCAAAGTTAAAGATTAAAGGTCTTCAAAAGTTTTTGGTAGTCTTAATAGGATTTTATTTTATTTAGAAGAAAAAAATGATATTAAATAGTAAAATGTCTGAAATATTTCTCATGTACACAATTTATTTATATTGAATACCTAACAATAATTGATTTTAAAAACAACAGAAAATTGCATACACAAGAGGAAATTCATACAGAAGTGGTATTTCTTCAATGTAGATCGAAAATTTGGATCATAAATTAAATTGTTAGAAAATAAATAAATAAATAACATATATAGCTTTTATGTTTGGGCATATTAAAAAGATTGTATTCACCTCTTGCTAGATCTAATGAATTTCACTTGCATGACTATGTTAGATCTGGAATAGATGGAATTTACATACAACTATTGAACATAGAAAATCATTTCTAAAATATTTATTAATAATAAGGATTCCTTTTATTTTGATTTTTCAGAGATACACACAAACTTCATAGACTATCCAAAAGAATTTATATACAACTATTGAACATAGAAAATTATTTATGAAAAATCAACAATAGAGAAAAAAAAATAAGTGAAAAACAGTCCCTTAGTGAGATTGTATAGAAAATTATAGTTTTTACATTCAAAAATTTAATAAAATTATACCTCAAGATTTTCTTGCATCACTTGAAGGGAAGAGCCTTCGTGTTTTTGTAAATTTTTAGAGTGTAAGAACACAATAAGTTGTCAAAAATATATACCACACTAATGTTTTGTCAAAAATAAATTAATATATATTCACTTTGACTTCTGTATTGTTTTTTAATATATTTGTTTCAAGAAATTAATATTAGAATTCCCCATTTTGAATGTAGATAACTTTTCACTCTTGAAGATAGTTTCTACTTAATAAAACTCAGAATTCTTGAATATATAGTCTTAGTTTTGACTGTCATTCAGTTTAACTTTTAATATATTTATTACATTGACCATCTTAATTAAATTGGTTATTTGACATCTGATTATCACATATTCTTTAATTACATATATTTGGTAATATATTTATGATCAAGATGAATCCCTATTTTTCAGTGCTTAATATATGAAATTACATATTTAGACGTAATTTTATGATCCAAAATCTGAATGATTGTGATGACACTTTCCGAAATGCTAAAATCAATTAATCATACAGAAATAAATAAAATAGCGATAACAAGTCAAAACTTAACTTTCATATACATATATAAATGTGGGAAATACCAATTACTAGAAGAGTGATTAGACATTAAATACTATAACTTTTAAAATATGAATACACTATTTGTAATGACACAAGACTAAAAAGTAAAAGATAAAGCTTAGAGTTGACCTTGGTCAATGTGTGATAGATAACTTCTAATTGGCGATTTGATGTTTCAACAAATCTGTAATATATTTTATTATTTATAATTTGCATATTTAATTTTGCTAGATGAGTTTCAGGGGTCAAATAGAGAACTTTGAGTAGCTGATGCACCAATTGTTTGTGTAATTGGTTTTCTTCTTCATGCTCGCAAGGGCTAGATCACATTCGTGATGAATAATTATAGGACTTCTATGCATTCATGAGGTTTGTGTTGCATTTGCGGAGGATAAAGTTTGTCAGTAATTTCAGGATGAGGAATCACCTTAGTGATTGTTCTGTCACGCTTGTGATGGGTTGGATCGGATCACTTGATCACGTTGGCAGTTGTCACGCCCCGAGCTTACACCCTGGGTGGGACTGACACTCGAGAACCATTGTTGGCCCCAAGCGAACCTTTGGCTTGGGTTACTACTCAGCGGAAGACTTTAAGCATTAATAAAAGAAATCAAATGCAACTCTACTAAACTGTCTCAAAATAACTTAGAATGTTTTAGAAATAAACATTCAACTAGCCAAAGTGGCAAACCAAGTCTTATAACAAACAATTGAACTGCAAAGACTAAAGAACTATAGCTATCTATCTATGAAGCCTCTAAAACTATGAGAGGTGTTGGGACAAGACCCCCGATCATCCTAACATCTGAAAAAGCTAAAAAAATGTAAAAAGGGATCCTCTGAAAAGCAACGAGGCTCACCAACTGACTCTGAGTGCTCAACTGGATCAACGAAGCGCTGGATGCTAATCCTAGTTACCTGTATCAGTATCATAAAACGATGCAGGCCAAATGGCATCAGTACATTGAATGTACGAGCATGCGAGGGGAAAGCTAAACATGAAATAAGCTTGAACCGAAAATCCAAAAGGAACACTTACCTCAGCTTTACTCGACCCATGGATACTCAACTCAATGCAGAATTAAACAACAATAAAGATGTAGTTTATATAAAGCATTTAAATAGTAGATAATATCTCAAAGTATTGGAAAATACCATAATATCTCAGTTGTATATAATAATAATAGAAAAATAAATTATGTTTGGGAGATTCTGTAACCGACAACCATCACTATGGGCTATGTGATGATACGACGTCTCACACACGCTGTCAGAACTGTCCTATCACTTGCCAGGATATAGAACGCCTCAACTAAGTGGATCCACTAGTCTATGCTAAAAAGCATTAAGGAATCATCTAAAAAGTATGACCCTTTCTACCCACGTTGGCTACATGGTTTATGAAGACTTGAGTTATTATGAACTCGTCCCCACACCGGTGCTCAATACTACTCCCAAAATATAATCAGTTCATATGTTTAAAAACATAACTCTCTCTCTATGGTTTGAGGTTATTACTCAAAAAACTTGTCTCTTAAAAGAGATGGAACTCAAAACTACTCATGAAAACTCATTTGGAAATCGGTGTTTCCTTTCATCTTAAATGTGAAAACATTTGCTCTTTGGGAGTACTTAGTCCCCATACATCATTTTAAAGAAATGAACTCGGCTCTACTCTTTCTCAATTCAATGCTTAAGTGTTTTTAAAACAAGTTTAAAACGATTGTAAAGGAATTTTCAAAGACTCTAAGAACTCTCTTAACTTGACTCTTAGCTCTGCCTTGGATTTGAATTATGGATTCAAGAGTTGTGATCTCATGTTATAGTTGATCTCTTGATGTTTAAACGTACCTTAGAGTGTAGAAAACAACTAGAAAATATAGGTACGATTCGAGGGAACTAAAACGGAATGAAGTGGGAAAGGGTAGAGGACCTGGCGACCCTGGCGTACTGAGTGGCGCAGGGCGCCAGAGCCCTACCTATAGAAGCTGGCTTGGGGCGCACTGAGTGTCACGGCGCCCTAGAGGCCAAACTACAGATGCATCATGCTGGCGCACTGAGTGGCGCGGTGCGCCTGCCCCCTTCCCAGAAAACCTACGAATTTTCTTATTCGTTTTTCGACCCTAAATTGCATAGATTCGATTGGTTTCTTTCCCAAACACTTAGATTCGAATACTCAACAAAAGTATACAAGAATCTACTAAAAAACAACCTTAAATCTCATCAAATCATCTCAATAGAAATCCATCAAGAACTCAATTACTCAATTACTCAACAATAGAAACTCAAAAACGTAAAAATCAAGATCCCAATAGAAACTTCAACAAAATCCATCAAGAACTCAATTACTCTACTTTCAAGAACATAAAATACGCTGAATTTAAACATGGTTGGCACGTGGGTGAACGAACCCAATGCTATGTGATCTCACATACCTCGTAGGCATTAACCCTTGGCGAAATCCGCAAGCGAAATTCAAGAACGCGACGAACTTTGGCTCTTTCTCCTCTTTTCTCCTCTTTTCTCTTCTCTCCAAGCCCTAGCGTAATTTTGTAAAGCGTAAACTGAATAAAATCAGTTTAGACCCCAATTTTATTACTAAAAACGAATTAACCTAGTTGGGTAATGAAAAGACCAAAATACCGCTCTAAAATCCAGGTGACTTTCCTTATTCAGACAACGCGACTTCAAACGGGCATATCTCCCTCATAAGAACTCCAAAATTAGTAAACTTGATGGCGTTGGAAAGATAATTCAAGGACCTTTCATTTTATATCTTGTAGCCCACCTAACTCATCCTGTGATGAGAGTTATAGTCGTTTGAAGTTGACCCAAAACTCATACTTAGCATAACTTGCCAAAATTTCTAAATTTAATTATTTCCAAAAATTGTTTCTTTCTAATTCTAGTTCTTTCAAATAGCAGGGTGTTACAATATCTCCCCCTTGGGAACATTCGTCCTCGAATGAGATTACTCTTAGTAGACTAAGGGTGTAACAGTGTCACGACCCAGGGGTACCCCCTAGATGTAACAAGGCGTACTCAACCTCGAATGGTCTCATACTAGCCCCTTAGCATATCATAACATAAGATAATAGAAATGATGCGGAAATTTTTAAAACTTTTTCCATACAATCGAAGTCTTTATAAAAGCAAGCGAACGTCTATAACACTTTTGTCTCAAACCATCTAAAACCACTTGAATAAAACTTTGGGATGCAACCCATACAAAAGTTTAAAACATAAAAGAACGACATAAAGGAAAGGTGAGCAAATTCCTCGATGCTATGAGGACTCACCAAATCTTCAACTACTTGCTCTACTAGGAACCTAGCCACGAGAATGGGACTCAATATAGTCAAACCTAACATTTGATAAGAATGTAGGCAAGAGTATGCGTTAGTACATTAATGTACTAAATATGATGGCTAGCATAAATCATAAGCATAAGCATATAAGAGGCATTAATCAACATAAGACATATACCATAATCATAAGAGACAATAACATAAGTCATAAGTATAAGAGACATCATCATAAGACATAGGCTAAAAGCATAAGAGATAACAACATAGTCATAGGCATAATCAATGCATTCAGTTTAACCTAACATAAGAGAAACACTTCATAAGCCACCTCAAGGCAAGCTTGTGCAATGCATGGATAAGACCCCATAATCCCACCCATGCCAAGCAAGTCACTTTAGGTCCTCATTCATCTTTATCATCTTTTGATCTCATCCTTAGCTTATTTCTCATCGACAAGGGAACATTCACCTTTAGTCACACATGCATTGGAAAACAACTATAGCAACAACCAAACTAGGCATACATCATAAGCATAAGTCATAAGCATGTTCATTACATAGATCATCATAACATAAAAGGAACATATCATAACTACCCTCAAAGCATACTTGTGCAATGCATGAGTAAGACCCCATAAAACTCACTCATGCTAAGTAAAGTTTCTTGAGTAACCATAACTCATAATTCATAGTCTTGTTGTGGTAGTGGGAATTAGCCTTAACCGACATAGACCATGTGAGCTTAACATGGAATCCGGTGTTACCCACACCGAAAAGGGGTGTCTTACTTGCCTAAGGTAAGACCATCATTGGTTAGCTTTAGGTGGATCCATTAGCTTAATAACCTACGGGGGCACATAGTTTATGGGATAAGGAGATTGATACTAGAAATCCGGCCTTTCTCACGGAAGGGCTTCCATCTCAAGAGATTGCTTCAAGGAATCCGACCTTTCTCACGGAAAGATTCCTTCTAGAAACCCGGCCTTCCTCACGGAAGGGCTTCCATCTCACATCAATATCCACTCGGTGCTAAGCATAATTTCCACGGGGTACTTATTAAGTCATAACTTGTTTCATTAGGATATCTCATTAGATCATGCGTGAGAATAACCTTTCACCGTCAATGTCTACATTTAACATTAGATTCAATTAGATAAGAATAGCCTTTCAACCTTAGAATCTTCATTATGTGAGAAAACCTTTCACATCATGTTCATCATATGTTCATGAGAATAGCCTTTCAATGAATCACAACAACATTATCATAATCATGGACACTTCATTCATAGCCATGCATAAGTGTGTGTGTGTGAGAATAGTCTTTCAACAACACCACAATTACATCGTAATCATAATCATTTTACTCTCAAAGTGTTCTTAAAGAATATACATAAGTCTCATAAAACATGCATAATATCCTATATTACCCTTTCAAGGGCCAATGATCATATTCAATCAACACATGTTGAATTCACTACATTAGACATGGATATAATCATAATTCAGAAAATCAATTTACTTCATGCATAATCTCATAAACTCATAAACTCATAATATAGGTCATGTGGGTAAAGTCCTTCCACAATAATACTTTATACAAATCAACATACATAATAGCTTCATTCTTAAAGCCTTAACATTCTTAGTTCATTCATATTAGTTTTTACCTCAAAGCCCTAGAAATCACATTCATACTACAAGCCTTACTTTCAAGAAATACTTCACATGGTCATCATATATGACTAATTCTCAAGACAATCTAACCACATGCTTCATTCTTAAACAATTATAGTCATATATCATCATGTAAACTCAATCTCAACACTACTTAATCATGATCCATCATATAATCCCTAATCTAATTAATTCATGTTTACAAGCTTTACCTTTAAGCAATTCATACTTAAGTACTCTAATCTCAAGTAATTCATAAAGAAATTCATCAATCTTAGAAGGTCACATCTAATCCCTCAATTTCTTCTTTCATGGCATAAAACCAAACTATATCAATTTCACCCTAGAATCTTAGGTAAATTAAGAATACATGTATAATCATACTAAAAACATGTAATTACATCATAAACAATCATAAACGACCATTATCCACTCAATTGTACCAACATATAACAATACCCACAATATAGGAAGGAACCCTAACTAGAATTGGGGATTCATCTTCACAATTGGGGGAAACATGGGGGCTTCATGGATGAAAGGGATACATGAATGAATAAGCCATCATACCTTGATTATAAAGCCTATCAATCTTGAAACAATTGATTCTTGACTTGACCTAGCTTGACCCTCTTATTCTTCTTCTTCACTTTCTAGAGAGAGAAATATTTGAGAGGAGAGCTTTTGGAGATTTGATTTGGGTTTAGGGAAATAATGACTTGAATGGTGAGTTTAAAGGGTTAAAAAAGCTTATATAGGTGTACTAAGTCCATACAAAACGACCTCACTTAATAACCACCTAAATAGGATTTACCTAAAATAGCCTTCACTAGGTAGCCATGTGCTAGGCACCACGACAGGCTCCACGAGCCGTGGTCCCTACCACGAGCCATGGTCCTGCCCGTGGTCCTTGGGCAGTGGCTAGGCCATGTGTCTTGGCCTCCAAAAATACTAAGGCCACTTCACGAGCCTTCCCACGAGTTGTGGTCTTCACCACTGGCGGTGAAGTGGCTCATGAAGGTGACCCATTCTTGGGCAGCTTTGAGGGGTTCACTGCCTCACCACCATGAGTGGCCTCACGAGCCATGAAGGCTCTCGTGGTCCTAGGCAGTACCATGGCAAGCTTGGGGCAGCCTTGGCTCTTGCCTTGGCCCTTGCCCCTTTGCCTCGGCTCATGCCCTCTAGTCTTGACTTGTAGCCGTCAAAATTAACCCTAGGTGGTCTACTAAACTATGGGGTGTTACAATATCTCCCCCTTGGGGACATTCCTCTTCGAATGACGATTCTAAACACCTCTTAAGGAAACGACTCTAGACTAGTAGCCCATTATGCATGCAACACATCTAAATGCACACAACTAAGGAGGAAAACTTCAACTCCAAGCTAAACATACTCAATGCAACACAAGGGAGTAGGGACTACATCTAACAACCCAAAATTCCAAGAAATTCAATATCTACTCATGTTCAAGGAGGAACTACCATCTCCGAACTAAAACATGCTCAACATACTCTCATGGAGCTCATATGCAATTTACTCTCAAAAAGCATTTATTCAAGGAGGAATCTCTCAACTCCGAACTAAGGCATGCTCATATATTCATCTCATGAAGTTCTATAGGCAACTCTACTCAATTCACCACAACATGAGGAAAACAATTCACATAAAACTTATTTTCTTTCAAAACACAAGTTTTTATGAGCATGCACCACATAAGGGAATCATGGAAACATACAAATCACACATGACTTCACATAAAAAGCAAATAATGAGGAACTCATCATCTTAATGCTAAAGGAGGAATATAAGGAAAAGAATGAGGATATCGGGACTTCTTATTAGCCCTCGGCCTCCCAATTGGCACCCTAACCTAAAACCCTCACTAAAAGACCACTCCTTAACACTTTCATGGAAGCAACTTTCTTGCTCTTCTATTTCTTAACTTGCCGGTCTAAGATCCCTACCGGTATTTCTAAATTAGGGGAATTCTCATTAACTCCCAACTCAAAACACAAACATCAAGAACACTCAACGACCTTGCTATCTAAGCACATCATCTCCCCCTTGAGAGTAAGCCTATACGAACTCTTCTAAGCATCATTTATTTCAATTCTAAGGTGAGAACAAGTCATCACTAAGTTTTCACATCCATCATACAAGATGATTCTAAACCATGGTGAATTACACTTCTACCCTTTTTAGAGGAGTCTACTCTGTCAACACATCTAGGCATTGCTTACAAACCATATTCATCAAACCTTTCACCTACCCATAACTCAAAATGGCCAAGTAGGGTTCTACCATCAATATCATAAAACAACAATGAAGCCCATTCATACTGAAGACAACATCAAGGTCTAGCATATCAAGTCACAAAAGACAAGCAATACTGGAATCTAATAAAGCATAAAACACATACCGGAACCATTAGGAGGAACTTGCTTACCCTCTCTTCTCATAGCCTTTGCCTTTGGAAAATCCTTCATTTTTTATCACTTTCACCATAATTAAAGCAACCTCTTTGCCGGTCAAACATCTACCCTCATGTCTCTTTCAATTCTACTAAGGTCGGATCAAGACAATTCTAGACCATTTCAACCCATATAATCACCTTTGGTGGGATCTACCAACCAATCATATCTAGGTATTATCTAAGCATCCTACTCAAAATAACCATACTTAAGATCAATCTTAAAAGATAACTAACTCTTTGAAGTTGGTCAACACTTGAACTCTTCTCCCTCACCTTAACTAGGTGGTACATGCAACCCTCAAAGTCAACTTTAAGACAAAACATAATCCAAACTTATGGCAAAGATTTTCCCCCTTCCACTCTCGGATAGGCTCATTCAGAAACTAAAAATTTGACTATACGTGTTCTACACTCACATAGGAGCATAACACTAATACTACCAATCCATCCTAAGGATGACATCTAAGTCTAACATATCAAGTCCTATCTAGTCACATAGCCATATTTGGCATCACAGCCAACATTTTCTCCCTCGCTCCTTGTAGCATGAGCCCTTCAAGTAGTCATATCCAAAAGACCATCGGATAAGGCGAAAGAGCTTATAGAATTAAACTCAATGGCACGACTTAGAGAATGAAGAAATAAGATTTCCTAGTCATCTAATAGCTTCCTATTCATAAATGTGGCGCGCTTCACACTTATGAACAAGACTCTACTAGACGTGTTTTTGAGACAATCCTAGAATCATTCTAAACCTTGTGCTCTGATTTCTAAGTTTGTCATGATCCAGGGGTACCCCCTAGATGTAACAAGGCGTACTCAACCCCGAAGGGTCTCATACAAGCCCCTTAGTATATCATAACATAAGATAATAGAAATGATGTAGAAATTTTTAAAACTTTTTCCATACAATCGAAGTCTTAAATACTCTGTTCATAAGATCCATGAATGCTGCAAGAGCATTAGCCAAACGAAATGACATGACCATACCCTCATAATGACCATAACGGGTCCTGAATGCTGTCTTAGGGATGTCACTTTCTTTTACTCTCAACTAATGATAGCCGGATCTAAGGTCCATCTTAGAAAAATAAGTGGCACCCTGAAGTTGATCGAAAAGATCATCAATTCTCGAAAGAGGATACTTATTCCTGATAGTAACCTTGTTCAATTGGCGGTAAACAAAACACATCCTAAGTGAACCATCTTTCTTCCTCATAAATTAGACCGCAGCGCCCCAAGGTGAGATACTTGGTTGAATTAAGCCTTTATCAATAAGGTTTTTCAACTACTCTTTTAACTCTTTCAACTCAGCTAGAGCCACTATATATGGCGGAATAGAGATAGGATGAGTATGAGGAAGAATATCTATATCGAAGTTTATTTTTCTCTTAGGAGGGACTCCAGGAAGATCATTTGGAAAGACCTCTGAAAACTCACTCACCACAGGAACTGACTGAATAGGCGGTGTCTCAACACCAGAGTCATTAATTCGGACTAAGTGATAGAAGCACCCCTTGAAAACTAACTTTCTACCTTAAGATACGAAATAAAATGACCCTTAGGTACTGCTGAACTACTCCTCGACTCAATAACTGGCTCATTAGGAAACTGGAACTTAACTACTCGAGTCCTACAATTGACTGAGGCATGACAGGAATGAAGCCAGTCTATATCAAGAATGACATCAAAGTCTACCATATCTAGCTCAACTAAGTCAGCCAAGGTGTCCTAGTGATTGACAAAAATGGTAAAATCACAATAAACTCTCTTAGCTACAATAGACTCACCAACAGGTATGGAAACACTGAAGGGATCAAGAAGTCGCTGAGGAAGGATATCAAATCTCATAGCGATATACGGAGTCACAAAAAATAGACTCGCACCTGGATCAAGCAATGCATATACATAAAAAGTAAAGACTTTGGTCATACCAGTGACAACATCAAGTGAATTCTCTTGCTCTTGGCGACTGGTAATAGCATACAGACGGTTTGCTCCTCCGCCTGTTCCTGAAGTAGCTCCTCTAGGTGTAGCTCTTTCTAGTAGAGCCACTGAAGAAGATTGGGCTCCATTGCCCCAATTACCATTACCCTGCCTATTCTTCTGGCACTCTCTCATAAAGTGACATGCATGACCACACTTGAAGCAACCAGTGGATCCATCACGACACGCTCCTGGGTGGTTCCTACCACACTTAGCACATGCAGGAGTCCAATTACCTCTTTGTGCCAGACTACCCTGAGATTGTGCAGGTCTAGCTCTGAAGTTCTGAGAATTCTAATTCTTAAACTCACCTTTGTTCCTTGGTGCAGGTGCACTAGCAGATGATGGAGCAGGTCAAATTGGCTTTTGTTGAAAAGATGACTGGTTTGCATTACCCTTCTGCTACCCAAACTCATTTCCTTTTGTCTTGGCCTTCTTGTTCCGAAACTCTTCTCTATCTCTAAGCTTATCCTCCTCGACCTGTTGCACATGGATCATAAGCATTGCTATGTCCATGTCTCCTATCAGCATAACTGCCTTGCCCTCCTTACTTGAAAAGCGCGACAACCCAGATACAAATAGATTCATCCTGCTCCTCATGTCAGCAACCATCTCCAGAGCATAGTGGGACAGTTGGGTAAACTAGATGTTGTACTCATGCACACTCATGGATTCCTGCTTAAGAGTGAGGAATTCTCTTACCTTTACCTCTCTCAGTTCACGGGGAAAGAAATGCCCCATAAAGGCCTCATCGAACACAACCCAACTCACCATTGGTGCACCTTCAGCTCTACTCTACTTTTAATGGTCATACCATACTCTAGCAACACCCTTTAGTTGGTATGCAACTAGTTCCACACACTCAGCATCTGCAACATGCATCACCTTAAAAACTTTCTGCAACTCTTCCACAAAGTTTTCCTGATCCTCAGTGACACTTGAACCGGTGAAGTCTTGAGGATTCATCCTTAAGAACTCACGGATTCTGGATGATACATCCTGGTGATTCCCTCTTTGTTGTCCAGCTTGGTTGGTCACAACTTGACTCAACATCCGGATAGCATCTCGGAACTCAGCATTATTGAACTTTCCTTGGTGTTGCACTTCTGGTAAATTGGGTACCCCTTGATCCTGAGGATCAATATTCCTCCTAGAAGGACGACCTCGAACAGCTCTTCGTGGAGGCATGATCTAAAAGATATGTGCAAGCATGAATTAGAAAGAAACCTATATAGAGTTGAACTCTATTGCACGAAAAGAGTATGAAAGAAGTGAGATAGTTCCTTAATGTCGTAGCCTAGTAATTATAGATGTGGTGCGCTTCACACCGATAATTAAGACTCTACAGACACTGCTTCATAGACACCTTAGGACTCTTGAACTCTGTTCTCTGATACCAAGTTTGTCACACCCCGAGCCTACACCCTGGAAGTAACTGGCACTCGAGAACCATTGATGGCCCCAAGAGAACCCTTGGCCTGGCTCAACTCTCAGCGGAAGACTTAATAACAAATGAACCTCAAAAGTAACTCAACTCATAAAAACATCATTACTAAAATCAGTTTAGCTCAATATAGTCAGAAATGTTCAATAACATAATTGTTTAACTCAAGTCTTAAACATTTAACAAATAAATGGAAAAGAATCCTCAAAAGACTACTATATATGAAGCCTCTAATGACAATGATGGAAGTTGGGAAAAGACCCACGACATCCTAATAAAACTGAAAAGTAAGTGGGAATCCTCCGGAAGAAAGGAGGCTCACCAAAGCAACTCTGGAACTACAAGTGGTATCAACGGCTTGCCTGTTGATGACCCTGGACTCATATATTTGCATCATAAAAGATGCAGACCAAATAGTGTCAGTACATGGAATGTACTAGCATGTAAGAGGAACTCTAAAGCACAAACATAAGCTTGAACTGATAAAAAGGAAGAACATACTCACCTTATCTAAATTCAACTCAACTCAACTCAAGGATACCCAAGGATACTCAAAGATACTCAAAGATACTCAAACTCAGGAATACTCAACTCAGTTCAATATAAAAGCAACAATAGAGATGCATTATAAAGAAAGCTTTTAAAACAATATATGATAACTCAATGTATTTAAAAATACAATGATAACTCTTTACTCTTATTTGGGAGATTCTCTAACTGACAACCATCACTATGAGCTATGTGATGATACAACGTCTCACCCACGCTGCCAGAACTATCCTATACCTTGCCGGAGTATAAGACATCCTCAACTAAGTGGATCCACTAAGCTATGCTTTAAAAGCAATAAGGAATCATCTAAAAAGTATGATCATTTTTACCCACGTTGCCATACATGGTATATGAGGACTTTGAGTTGTCTGAACTCGTTCCTATATCGGTACTCAATACTACTCCCAATAACATAACTCATGCTCATATTTTTAAAAATATTTCCTCATCCTCAAACTTTGAGATTATTACTCAAAAGATTCTCTTAAAAGAGATTATACTCAAAACTCCTCATGAACTCATTTGGAAATTAAGGTTTCCTCCTCATTTTAAATGTAAAAACATTTACTCTTGGGAATACTTAGTTCACATATATTCAATTTTAATAATGAAACTCAACTCTCCTCATCCTCATGCTCAATTACTCAAGTCTTCAAAACAATTTTAAAAGTTTGCAAAAGACTTCTCAAAATGACTCAACAGAACTTTCTCGAACCTTACTCTAAACTCTAACTTGAATTTGAATTATGAATTCAAGAGTTATGACTTGGATATGCATGATCTCTTAAGGATTAATGAAGATTTTAAGTGTAGATATCAAGTAGAAAACATAGGTACAATTTGAGGGAACTCACACGGAACGAACGTCGGAAGGGTAGGGGACATGGCGACCCTAGCGCACTGAGTGGCGCGGGGCGCCAGCCCCAAAACTACTGACCAGTATTTGGGGCGCAATAAGTAGCGGGCCGCGCCAGGGCCCAAGCTACTGGGCAGTATTTCTGGCACTATGGTGGTGCGCCACCCTAAGCCCCTGCCCAGAATTTAACGAATTTTCTTGTTCAATCTCATGCCCTAACTTATCTAGAATCGAACGATTTCCCTCAAACTATTTTGGTTTCATAAACCTAACATAATTTTAATGAAATATACACCAAAACCCACCATGATCAACACTCATTCTCAATTCTAACCTCAAGAACTTCATTATCAAGAACGAAGCACAAAACCTCAAGAACTAAAATCATTCAACCTCAAGAATTAAATTATGGATAAAAATCACATGATTGGCGTGTGGGTGAAGAACCCAACACTATGAGAACTTACAACCCTCGTTAGGATTGAATCCTTGGCGAAACTCCTCAACGATCGCAAGAATCTTGATCGTTCTTCCTTTTCTCCTCTTGAACTTCTCTCTACAAAACCGTAAGCTCTTTTAGACTGAATAAAACTGATTCCACTCAGTTTAGACCCCTAAAAGGGTGAAAATAACGTTGACGGCTAATGGGGTAAGGAAAAGACCAAAATACCCCTCCTTAAAACGAATAATTTTCCTTAACTGGATAGCTTGTACTCAAACGGGTATATCTTCCTCATCAAAACTTAAAATTTAGCAAACTTGGTGGCGTTGGAAAGAGGATTCAATGATCTTTCATTTGATACCTTATGGGCCACCTAACTCATCATGGGCTAAAAGTTATGGTCATTTGAAGTTAACCCAAAACTCACAATTGAACTCTAACTTGCACAAATCTCAAATTAGTTATTTCTAATTTAGTTCTTTTCTCAAATTAGCCCTTTCTAAGACCGAGGTGTTACAGTTTATTTCGTGATTAAATTCACATATGGGTATTAGAAATTAGGATTTTTTAACCTAAAATTGAGAAGTCATATTTTGATGATTCGGAGTCCAATTCGAGTTTGGATTTTGATTAAATTTCACATGTGTCATCCATAATTAAATTTGAAATAAAATAATTGCTCTGTCCTTGTGGGATTGGGGTTGACTTTTTGAGTTTGGAATGAAAGTATAGTAATATGTTTATCAATACACTCATATACATATTTAGAATATGTTCTTGATAGATTATGAGTATCTAGACTATTGAAAAAAGGCATCTTTACGAGGGTTTATATGTCACGTTCGCTCGGCTTACGGGGTAGGTTATGGATCACTCTCTTATATCTTTCTTGGAAATGATTTATTGTATCGAGTATATATGCTATGAATTGGGTGTATTGGTTGATACGATGTTGGAAAGAATTTCATGTGTACAATATAGGCTGGGATTTAGTTGTTAGACATTATATGACTTAATTTTTTTTGTGTTGTTGCATCACTCTAATTTGTGTGTCATATTGTACCTTAATGAGTTAGTTTCTTAACTCTAATTTGTGTGTTATATTGTACCTTAATGAGTTAGTTTCTTAAGGGCATTATTTTGAAAGAGATATGCTTATTAAGTTGCATGTAAACGTTCTTTATTATGGTGACAATGTATTCATACTTATTTATTATGAATCATGAATATTGTCTGATGTAATCATAGAGTGATGAAACTCAAAGAAAAATGATTTTGAGTATATGATTTTTAATTGAAATTCCAAAGAAAAATGATTCTAGGTATTTTTTTTGATTGGTAAGTAGAAAAGAAATTGTTTCAAGTACATGTTATCATGTGATATTCGAGAAAAATGGTTTTGATAGATACATGAACATCGTGAGTCTCCATGTGTCCTTTTGTCCAGCATGCCATCAGTAGAAATAAGTGTATATTGGTAGAATCATATCATCATTGCATTGCATTGTATTATACTTGGATCATATATTTTTTCTTACACCAGTTTTATATGCATTGTTTATAACATGAGTTTTACTTAGATGCCCCTTGTCCCTAATTTAATAATTTATAAGTTAATGACTTAGTTGACTTACATTTCATACTTTATATGATATAATTTTCGAACTACATCTTTATCGGTCTATGATGCCTTTTAAATACATGTATTTTCTATGCTCATATAACAAATATGCTTTGTGCTTCTAGTAACAACATATGTGCCGTTGTTGATTCGTGTCTGAGGTAGTTATTTTCGGAGTATGTGGTGAGCTATAGAACGATTATGTGGCACCATACTCCCTATATCCTTTACTTCAGTTTATTATCATTTCAGACAATGTATTGGTGTTGAAACAATTGTATTTAGTTTTTAATCGCTCTTACACAAATGACATAGAGTATTGTGGTTTAATTGGTATTTTCCGTATTTATATATATACTTAATGAAATCTATGTTATGACTTGTTTTCACTTTTCCTTTCATTTTCGCATGATTATTTGATTTTATTTTGGAAAAGATTTGATGTACCTATCGAAGGGTTAGTGTAATATAAATGTCATCATGACCTTTCAGATTTTGGATCGTGACACACACCAGTGTCACAAAGGTTTTTGGCAATCTTACTAACACAAATGATTGTCAATTCTTCGAGTGGGGTGAAGTCATTTTTAGTCCTTAAAATTTAATGATGATAAAACTGAAGCAATACAATAACTGGATTCATAAAGATTAACTTTCCTATTTAACATGATTACAAAAAAGGGTTCTTTAAATATATATATATATATATATATATATATATATATATATATTTAAAAAGAATGTGGCCAAAAAAAGAAAGAAAATAATATATTAATGATGAAAAGGGTATTTTGACACAAATCTATCTATATATAATAGGAGAAGAAAAAAGGCCACATGTCAGCGCCACAAATTTTAAGAATTTTAAATGATAAATAATTAAATATAACTATTTAAATATTTAAATAGACACTTTTAAATTTTAAAATGTGAAAATAAAACCAAAAACTGCAAACATAGAAAAAATGGAAAACCCAGAAAAAAAAATAAGAAAATCACAGTTTTTATCAATTAAAAACTTGAATGATCTTTTAAAATTAAATATAAAAATTTAAAATTTTTAAAAATACTGAATAACTAACTACATATTACCATATTTCTTTACTAATATTTTTTAATCACAAATAGAATTTAAATAGGCAGTTTTAAAACTTCCTATTACATTCCCACTTATATACAAACTCTAAAAACTAATTAACAAAATATTAATAAGATATTTTAAAAATCTTAGAATAAAAATAAAACTCGATTTTGATTGTTAATTTAATTTTGCCAGTTTCTTTTGAAAACTAAATAAAATTGTAAACATAATAAAACATGCATTTACATTTTAAGCATCAACAAACCCTTTTTATTTGATATGAAATAATTTTAAAAAGTTTTTCTAGATACATTATTTAATTTTTTTTCAAATCATGAAAAGAAAAAACATTTTTTCAATTTCTTTTGATGCCTATTTTAAAATATAATAACAAAAAAATTCACATA
The DNA here is from genome assembly GCA_029582245.1 of Solanum etuberosum. Lineage (NCBI taxonomy): Eukaryota > Viridiplantae > Streptophyta > Magnoliopsida > Solanales > Solanaceae > Solanum > Solanum etuberosum. The sequence goes on along the minus strand of JAJONR010001513.1, from coordinate 50,210 downwards.
GAGTTTTCAAAAATAATAATTGAGAAGATTGTTATAAATAAATAAATTATTGAAATTAATGAAGTTAATTTTAAACTTGAATTGTAACCGTTTGTAATTTCTTATTTAATTGGACGTTGCAAAACAAATAAAAAGAAAGCACCCAAATCACGATGCATACTTGTCTAATTTTGAATTCAAATTTAGAACTAGCAGTAGTTATCAGAATATAAATTATTTTGAATTGATTTCTTAATTCAAAAACAATCTATATCCCTAAGGCCTAAACAATGAAACGAAAACAAAATTATTTAGAAAAAATAAAATACCTGCCTAAAACAACTGCCATGTTGTGAAAAACAAAACTACTAATCTTATCCCTTACAAGCTGCCACTTTATTCACGTTAAATTAATTTTCCCGCCTGCATTCAACAATAATAGCATCAAAATTTCCCTGTAAGTATTTTTAAAAGATTCAAATTTGTTATCTCTGTTAAAATTGTCATCGAATTTGCTTTATGATTCATATGTTTTTGTTTAGGTAGCCATATGCAACAACCACATGATTCTCCAAAATCAGTACAAATGTTGTCCCACAATATATGTAGAAGTTTCCCTCAATATATGCAGAAGTTTGATATGGTGAGTATCCTATTTATTATTGTTATTGTTATTGTAGTTATTTATTTCTATCTATATTTCAATTAAAATTCTGGATGAAGAAGTTTGAGTAGAACTTTTTATTATAATGGGCTAAAGAATAAGGAAATCGAGTGCAAACATCAATGGTATTTCAAAATCTTATCTATTGTAGCAACAAACTGATATAAACGAAATTTGAATTGACATAAATTTAAATTTTGACAAAATTTGTATTGGCATAAATATTCATTCCTTCAGCGATATATACATCGATGCAATCTTTCTCCTTCTTCACAAAATAACAAAATTATTGTTTCAGTTTTTTTAAAGGTTAGTAATTAAGTAATATTAAGGTTAGTCATAATATTAAATAATTGCTAATGTTGAAAATAAAAATAAGGAAAAATACATAAAAAATTGAAGGATAAGACTTATTTGAATTTCGCTAAGAAAGTAAAACATTATATATATATATATATATATATATATATATATATTATGATAAATTGGAACTTAAAGGTGGACTAACTATTGTAAGCCTATACTGAATATAATCCGAGAGGATATCTACAATATGGATTCAATTACAATATGTGATTATGTCCTAATTTTTTCCTTCTTCTTAATAGATGTTCATTACCTCAATAATTCACTTATTTTGATATTGAGGGACTACTTTTTATTATACATGATGCATATGTATATTTCTCGATACATTTTCTAAATCACAGAATTTTCAGAATATCGCCACAAGTAATTCTCTTGATGCTCAATGATAATGACTAATGACAATCGATTGTAAGTCATAGATATATATAGATATTTTCACTTTCAGTCTTACAAAATGAATTTGTTGCGTTATGTTAGATATTATCAATTATAATTGTTGTACCGGTTAATATTTGCATTTGATATGTGTAACATCCCGCCTTAGAAAGAGATAAATTTAGAAATAACTAATTTGGAAAGAGCCAAATCTGAAATTTTACAAGTTATGCTTAAGTTGTGAGTTTTGGGTCAACTTCAAATGACCATAACTTTCAGTACAGAATGAGTTAGGTGGCCCATAAGATATCAAAAGAAAGGTCATGGAATCCTCTTTCCAACGCCACTGAGTTTGCTAAATTTTAAGTTCCTATGAAGGAGATATGCCTATTTGAAGTTAGCCTACCCATTTAAGGAAAGTTACCCGAAATTATGAGGGGTATTCTTGTCTTTTCCTTACCCCTTCGGATTTAAGCATTTTTAGTAAGATTTTAGGGGTCTAAACTGATTTGGTCTAGTTTTCACAATCCTAATTATGCTTAGGGTCTTAGAAGAGAGTTCAAGAAGAGAAAAGAGGAGAAAAGAGGGAAGGTTCAAGACGTTCATAAAGATTTCTTATCAATCGAGGATTGTTTCACCAAGGATTTGATCGCTAAGAGGTATGTGAGTTCTCAGAGGGTTTGGTTCATTCACCCACACGCCAATCATGCTATTTTAATGAAAATTTTGTTGTTGAGGTTTAAGGATTTGAGTTTTTGATTAGATTTCTTGAAATTTCATTCTTAATCTTGATTGTTGGGGTTTTGATGAATTCTTGAGATGACTGTTAGTAATTTGAGGGTTGGTTTCAGTAGATTATCGTGTACGTATGTTGGGTATTCAAATCTAAGTTAATTGGGAAAAAACCATTCGATTCTAGGCGAATTGGGGTCAGAAAATTGGAAAGAAATTTTTTTGGGGAAATCTGGCAAAGGCTGGCGCGCCGCCCCACCAACGCGCCAGCAGAGGTGTTCTGTAGTTCAAGGGCTAGCGCCCTGTGCCAATCAGTGCGCCAGGGTCTCCTGCCCCCACCCCTTATCCGTCGTTTGGCCCGTCTAAGTTCTTTCAAAGGGTACCTTTACTCCCTATTCATTCTAGCTACTCTAAACTACATCAAAACTTCGAGAAATAATTCATAACATGAATCATAACCCTTGAATTCACAATTCAAATTCAAGGTAGAGCTAAGAGTTAAGTCTTGAGAGTTCTTACGAGTTTTTTAGAGAAGTCTTTTACAATCTTTTTTAAAAACTTGTTTTATGACTTGAGTTTGAGGAATAGTAGAGTTGAGTACATTTTTCAAAATGAATATATGGGAACTAAGTATTCCCAAGAGTAAATATTTTTACATTTTAGAAGAGAGGAAACACCGATTTCCAAAATAGTTCATGAGGAGTTTTAAGTACTATCTCTTTTAAGAGAAACCTTTTGAGTAATAATCTCAAAGTTGAGGATGAGGAAATATTTTTTTAAATCATATGAGCTAAGTTATATTTTGGGAGTAGTATTGTGCACCGATATGGGGGAGACTTCAAACAACTCACAGCCCCTATAAACCATGTAGCCAACGTGGGTAGAAAGGGTCATACTTTTTAGATGATTCCTTATTGCTTTTTAAGCATAGCTTAGTGGATCCAATTAGTTGAGGAGTTATATACCCCGACAAGGTATAGGACAGTTCTAATAGCGTGGGCAAGATGTTGTATCATCTCATAGCTCATAGTGATGGTTGTCGGTTAGAGAATTTCCCAAACAGAGTTTATTTTGTATTTTTACAGACAAACTGAGTTATATTATTTTTTCCAATACATTGTGTTGTTATCTACTGTTTTAAAAGCTTTTCTTTAAATCGCATTATTGTTATTGCTTTATTATTGAAATGAGTTGAGATTGAGTGGAAGTTGAGTTGAGTTGAGATGAGGTAAGTTGTTTCTTCAGTTCCAGTTCATGCTTATGTCATGTTTTAGATTTCCCCTTGCATGCTCGTACATTCCATGTACGGACGCCATTTGTCCTGCATCTTTCATGATGCAGATACAGGTAAACAAGATCATCAACCAGCGCTTCGTTGATCCAGTCAAGGTCCAGAGTTGTTTGGTGAGCCTCCTTGCTTCCGGAGGATCCCTCAGTTATTTTTGTTATTTTATTTCAGTTTTGTTAGGATGATCATGGGTCTTGTCCTGACATCCCTCATAGTATTAGAGGCTTCATAGATAGATAGAAAGTAGTTCATGAGTCTTTTCCATTTTCAATTATAAATGTTCAAAGACTTGAGTTGCCTCTTTGGCCAGTTGAATGTTCCTTTAAAACATTCTGAGTTTATTATTTAAGTTTATCTTTTGAGGTTATTCTATGTTAAGTAAGTATTCCACTGAGAGTTGAGGCAGGCCAAGGGTTCCCTTGGGGCTAACAATGGTTCTCGAGTGCCGGCCACGCCCAGGGTGTAGGCTCAGGGTGTGACAAACTTGATATCAAAGCACAGAGTTCAAGTGTCCTAGGGTGTCTATGAAGTTGTGTCTGTAGTGTGCTAGTTATCGGTGTGAAGCGCGCCACATCTATAATTAGGAGGCTGCGACATTTATGAACTATCTCACTTCTTTCATACTATTTTCATGCGATAGAGTTCATCTCTATAAAAGTTTCTTTCTAATTCATGCTTGCGCGTATCTTTCAGATCATGCCTCCACGAAAAGCTGTCTGAGGTCATCCTGCTAGGAGGAATTTTGAGGATCAAGGGGTACCCAAGGCACCAGAAGTGCAACCCCAAAGAGAGGTTACTAATGCTGAGTTCCGGGATACTATCCAGATGTTGAGCCATGTTGTGACCAACCAAGCTGGGCAACAACAAGGGAATCGATAGGATGTGGCTGATACTTCCAGGATCCGTCAGTTCTTAAGGATGAATCCTCCAGACTTCACCGGTTCCAGTGTCACTGAGAATCCAAAAAAAATTGTGGAAGAGTTGCAGAAAGTTTTTGAGGTTATGCATGTTGTTGATGCTGAGCGAGTAGAACTGGCTGCATACCAACTGAAGGGTGTTGCTAGAATCTTGTTTGACCAATAGAAGAAGAGTAGAGCTGAGGTAGAACCAATTGTGAGCTGGGTTGTGTTTCAAGGTGCCTTAATGGGGCGTTTCTTTCCCCGTGAACTGAGAAAGGCAAAGGTAAGGGAATTTCTCACTCTTAAACTGGAATCCATGAGTGTGCATGAGTAGAACCTCATGTTTACTCAACTTTCCCGTTATGCTCCGGAGATGGTTGCTGGTATGAGGAATATGATGACCTTGGTTGTTTCTAGATTGTCTCGTTTATCAAGCAAAGAGGGTAAGGCTGCGATGTTGATAGGAGACATGGACATAGAGAGGCTTATGATCCATGTGCATCAGGTTGAGGAAGATAAGCTGAGGGATAGAGAAGAGTTTCGAAACAAGAAATCTAAGACAACAAGAAATGAGTCAGGGCAGCAGAAGAGTAATACGAACCGGTTATCTTTCCAACAAAAGCAAAATGGACCTGTTCCATCGTCTGCTAGTGCACCTACACCAAGGATAAGAGGTGAGTTCAATAATCAAAATTCGCAGAACTTCAGAGGTAGACCTGCTCAGTCTCAAGGTAGTGTGGCACAATGAGGTAATGGGACTTCTGCATGTGCTAAGTGTGGTAGGAACCACTCGGGAACGTGTAGTGGTGGCTTTACTGGTTGCTTCAAGTGTGGTCAGAATGGTCACTTCATGAGAGAGTGCCCTAAGAACAGGCAAGGTAATGGCAATGGGGGCAATAGAGCCCAAGCTTCTTCAGTGGCTCCGCCAGATAGAGCTGCACCTAGAGGAGCTACTTTAGGGACAGGCGGAGGAGAAAACCGTCTGTATGCTATCACTAGTCGCCAAGAGCAAAATAATTCGCCAGATGTTATCACTAGTATGATCAAAGTCTTTTCTTTTGATGTTTATGCTTTGCTAGATCCAGGTGTGAGTTTATCTTTTGTGACTCCTTATGTTGCTATCAATTTCGATATCCTTCGTGAGAAACTTCTTGATTCCTTTAGTGTTTGTACACCTGTTAGTTAGTCTATTCTAGCTGAGAGAGTTTATCGTGAATGTACCATTTCTATCAATCACAAGGACACCATGGCTGACTTAGTCGAGTTAGACATGGTAGATTTTGATGTTATTTTACGTATGAACTGGCTTCATGCCTGTTATGCCTCAGTCGATTGTAGAACTCGAGTAGTTAAGGTCCAGTTTCCTAATGAGCCAGTTATATAGTGGAGGAGTAGTTCAGCAGTGCCTAAGGGTCATTTTTTTCGTACCTTAAGGTGAGAAAGTTAGTTTCCAAGGGGCGCATCTATCCCTTAGTCATAGTTAATGACTCTAGTGTTGATATACCACATATTCAGTCAGTTCCAGTTGTGAGTGAGTTTCCACAGGTCTTTCCTGATGATCTTCCTAGAGTCCCTCCTGAGAGAGAAATAAACGTTGGTATAGATATTCTTCCTGATACTAGTCCTATCTCTATTCCTCCATATAGAATGGCTCCAGCTGAGTTGAAAGAGTTACAAGAGGAGTTGAAGGACCATCTTTAGAAGGGTTTCGTTCGACCAAGTGTCTCACCTTAGGTTGCTCCGGTCTTTTTTGTGAGGAAGAAATATGGTTCACTTAGGATGTGTATTGATTACCGCCAATTGAACAAGGTTACCATAAAGAATAAGTATCCTCTTTCGAGGATTGATGATCTATTCGATCAACTTCAGGGTGACACCTATTTTTCTAAGATAGATCTCAAATCAGGCTATCATCTATTGAGAGTAAGACATAGTGATATTCCAAAGACTGCATTCAGGACCCGCAATGGTCATTAGGAGTTCCTAGTCAAGTCGTTTGGTTTGACTAATGCTCCTCCAGCGTTCATGGACCTTATGAATAAAAATTTTAAGCCTTATCTTGATATGTTTGTTATCATTTTCATTACTGACATTCTGATTTATTCGAGGAATGAGGAAGATCATTCTAGTCATCTCAGAGTAGTTCTTCAAGCTCTCAAGGATAGAGAGTTGCACGCTAAATTCTCTATGTGTGAATTTTGGATTGAGTCTGTGGAATTCTTAGGCCACATTGTTTCTAGTGAGGGGATTCGAGTTGACACTAAGAAGATTGAGGCAGTGCAGAACTGTCCTAGACCCACATCTCCAACTGATATTAGGAGTTTGTTGGGATCGAATGGTTATTATAAAAGGTTTTTCGAGGGGTTTTCATCTATTTCATCCCCTTTGACTATCTTGACTCAGAAAACAGTTAAGTTTCAATGGTCTGAAGCTTGTGAGAAAAGCTTTCAGGAATTGAAGACTAGGTTGACTACTGCCCAGTGTTGATCTTACCGGACGGTAGGCAAGGCTTTATTGTGTAATATGATGTGTCCAGAGTTGGATTGGGTTGTGTGTTAAAGCAGAATGGCAAGGTTATAGTTTATGCCTCCGGATAGCTTAAGATTTACGAGAGGAATCACCCAACCCATGACCTAGAGTTTGTTGTTGTAATGTTCACTTTGAAAATATGGCGTCACTGTCTTTATGGTGTTCATGTAGATGTGTTCACCGATCATAAGAGCCTTCATTATATGTTCAGTCAGAAAGAGCTTAATCTCAGATAGAGAAGGTTGCTGGAGCAACTCAAGGATTATGAAATGAGTATTCTCTATCACCCAGGTAAGGCTAATGTGGTTGTTGATGCTTTGAGTAGATTGCCTATGGATAGTACCGCCTATGTTGAGGAATGCAAGAGCGAATTAGCCAAAGATGTGCACAAACTTGCACGATTGGGAGTCCGGTTAATGGATTCCAATAAAGGAGGAGTAGTGGTGATGAATGGGGATGAATCATCATTAGTGTCTGAAGTGAGAGAGAAACAAGACCAAGATCCTATTTTCTTTGAATTAAAGGAAAATGTTCATAAGCAGAAAGTGATGACTTTTGAACAAGGGGGAGATGGAGTATTGAGGTATCAAGGTAGATTGTGTGTACCAAAGCTGGATGCACTCCAAGAGAGGATCATGGAGGAAGCTCATAGCTCCAGATATTCTATCCATCCGGGTTTTAAAAATATGTATCGTGACTTGAGAGAAGTCTATTGGTGGAGTAGTATGAAGAGGGGTATTTCATAATTCGGTGCTAAGTTCCCGAATTGCCAACAAGTAAAGGTAGAGCACCAGAGGCTCGGTAGTATGGCTCAGAACATAGATATTCTGGAATGGAAGTGGGAGATGATTAATATGGATTTTATTACTGGTTTGCCGCGGTCTCGCAGGCAGCGTGATTCGATTAGGGTGATTGTAGATTGGATGACTAAATAAGCCCATTTCATACCGGTAAGGACTACTTTTACAGCAGAGGATTATGCCAAGTTATATATTCAAGAGATAGTCAGACTTCATAGAGTTCTGGTGTGCATTATTTCAGATAGAGGTGAGCAATTCACCGCACATTTTTTGATGTCTTTCAAGAAAGGTTTGGGTTCCAAGGTATATTTAAGTACTGCTTATCATCCTCAGACTGATGGTCAAGTAGAGCGCACAATTCATACTATAGAGGATATGTTGAGGGTATTTGTCATCGATTTCAAGAGTAGTTGGGATGATCACTTATCTTTAACAGAGTTTGCTTATAACAACAGTTATCACTCTAGCATCCAAATGGCTCCCTATGAGGCTCTTTATGGGAGAAGATGTAGATCTCCTATTAGATGGTTTGAGGTTGGTGAAGCTGGGTTGAAATGACCAGACTTGGTTCATCAAGCTATGGAGAAAGTGAAGACTATTTAAGAAAGATTGAAAACAGCGCAGAGTCGCCAGAAATCCTATACAAATGTTAGGAGAAGAGACTTGGAGTTTGAGGTGGACGACTGGGTTTATTTGAAGGTTTCACCCATGAAAGGTGTTATGAGGTTTGGCAAGAATGGAAAGCTTATTCCCCGGTATATTGGTCCTTACAGGATATCCAAGAAGATTGGAAATGTAGCCTATGAGTTGGAGCTACTGTCAGAGTTAGCAGCAGTCCATCCGGTGTTTCACATTTCAATGTTGAAGAAGTGTATGGGCGGTCCTTCACTTATTATACCGACTGAAAATATTGGTATTAAGGACAACCTATCTTATGAGGAGATTCCCGTTCAGATCCTGGATCGTCAAGTTTGCAAGTTGAGAACCAAAGAGGTTTCATCATTTAAGGTTTTATGGAGGAACTAGTTTGTTGAGAAAGCTACTAGGGAGGCTGAGGAGAATATAAAGAAGAGATACCCACATCTCTTCGAGTCCGGAGAACCAAATCAAGGTACTAATTCTTTACTTGGTACTTCTTAAGTTGAAATGTTGTGTTAATTGTATGTTGAGTGTTTGAGCTGGATGTTAAATGTTACCACTCTTAGTCTACTTAGAGTAATCTCATCCGAGGTCGAATGTTACCAAGGGGGAGATATTGTAACATCCCGCCTCCGAAAGAGCTAAATTTAGTAACAACTAATTTGGAAAGAGCCAAATCTGAAATTTTACAAGTTATGCTCAAATTGTGAGTTTTGGGTCAACTTCAAACCACCATAACTTTCAGTACAGGATGAGTTATGTAGCCAATAAGATATAAAATGAAAGGTCTTGGAATCCTCTTTCCATCACCACCGAGTTTTCTAAGTTTCAAGTTCGGATGAGGGAGATATGCCTGTTTGAAGTTAGCCTGTCCAGTTAAGGAAAGTTACCCAAAATTATGAGGGGTATTTTGATCTTTTATTTACCCCTTCGGATTTAAGCATTTTTAGAAATGTTTTAGGGGTCTAAACTGATTTGGTTAAGTTTTCACAATCCTAATTACGCTTGGGATTTTAGAAGAGACTTCAAGAAGAGAAAAGTGAAGAAAAGAGGGAAGGTTCAAGGTGTTCATCAAGATTTCTTGCGAATCGAGGATTGTTTCACCAAGGATTTGATCCCTAAGAGGTATGTGAGTTCTCATAGTGTTGGGTTCATTCACCCACACGCCAATCATGCTATTTTAATGCAAATTTCGTTCTTGAGGTTTAAGGATTTGAGTTTTTGATGAGTTTTCTTGAAATATCATTCTTAATCTTGATTGTTGGGGTTTTGATGAATTCTTGAGGTGAATGTTAGTAATTTGAGGGTTATTTTAATTATAGTATCGTGTACGTTTGTTGGGTATTCAAATCTAAGAGAATTGGAAAGAAACTATTTGATTCTAGGTGAATTAGGGTCAGAAAACGAGAAGAAAAATTCGTAAGGGAAATCTGGCAAGGGCAGGCGCGCCGCCCCACCAACGCATCAGGAGAGGTGTTCTGTAGTTCAAGGGCTGGCGCCCTACGCCACTCAGTGCGCCAGGGTTGCCTGCCCCCACCCCTTCTCTGTCGTTTGACCCGTTTGAGTTCTTTCCATGGGTACCTTTAGTCCCTATTGATTTTAGGTACTCTAAACTACATCTAAACTTCGAGAAATCATTCATATCATGAATCATAACCCTTGAATTCATAATTCAAATTCAAGGTAGAGCTAAGAGTTAAGTCTTGAGAGTTCTTTCGAGTCATTTTGAGAAATCTTTTACAATCTTTTTTAAAAACTTATTTTAAGACTTGAGTACTTGAGTTTGAGGAAGTGTAGAGTTGAGTTCATTTTTTAAAATGAATATATGGGAACTATGTATTCCCAAGAGTAAATGTTTTTACATTTAAGAAGAGAGGAAACACCGATAATCTTATTTTTTTTAAGTCTCAAGGTAGTCTGTCTTCTTTGCATCACACTTAATAATCTTATTTTTTTTAAGTCTCTACTTTAATTAATAAAAGTTAATTATATTATTGGACAAGGTGCATCACCTCATCCTTGAATTTATTTTAATGTCTCAAGAAAAAGATGTGTAACCACATTCTTAACTGAAACAAATATTTTCAACGTGCCTAAGTGTTCGGTCTAACATTAAAAGAAAAAAAAATTATTCCTTACAAACAAAAACCAAATAAAGTAAAATACTAAACTTTTAGAATAAAATTTTGGATCATTTTCAATCTTTGAATTTTTTACTATTCTTAAAGTTGATGTCAAAATTAAGCATACACTCTCTAATCCAACAAACAATACCAAATTGCCAAAAATAAATCTCATTTTTGTTTGATAAAATAAAACAACAATAATTTATTTACTTATTTTAGCCTAACAATCCCTACTTTATCATTATCACATAAATCAAGACAAGAACAATAACATGACCCGTTTATTTTTAAGAGATCACAACTAATGAATAAAAATAATCACTAAATAAAACTACTTTCATTCATTAAAAAGAGATATAACACTTAACACATTCTTTATTTCAATCAAATTATGAATAAAACAAAAGTTTTAGAAAACTTAGCATATTATTACATCAAATTCTATAAATAAATTAAAAAATAAGGTAAAATTGAGTACCGCAATATTTTGACCGAAGCTCGATAAGAAGGCCCACAAATCTTTTGTAGGTTATATGTAGTGGTATATGTATTGTGTTTATCTGAAAATAATGAGAAAAGTAAGAAATTATGTGAATGTGTTGGTGGGATTTTGAAAGAAAAATAAAAATAATATGAAAGTTTTTGGTTTTGGGCCTGATTCTGTAATTTTTTTTTACTGTGCGTGTATGTGTGTGTGAGTATATGTTTCAGATTTATTTTTTTGTGTGTGTGTTGTGTTTTTGTAGTGATGCTGATTTTTTTTTGGTATGTATGTTTAGTGTTGTTACATAGTGATATGGGTGTGTGGGTGTAAGTGGGGAGTGGGGGTAATGGGAGCTGCGTATGGGTAGTGGGGTAAATGTGGGTGGAAATGGGTAGATTAATAAGGTTAATGGGTTAGTTTAAGTTAGTAATTGTTTTTAGTTAAATTATATAAAAAAAAAACATTAACTTACTTTCATGAACTATTAAAATATAAGAAAAGTTAAATAGTTAATTAAAAATAAGAAACACTAGCTTATTTGTTAAATCTAAATTTAAAATAATAATTATATTTTTTTTTTGCAATCTTTCATTTCGTTTTTAAAACAAATGAAAATAAAACATACCTTAAAGTGTGACTTTATTTTTTTTGTAGTTTTCAAAAAAAAAAACATAAACTTAACAAAATAAGATAGAAAATAAAATATCTAATTTAAATAAAAGAAATTTTTAACCACTAAAAATGGTGTAAAATTTTAGTTTGGTAAAAAATTACGTGTCTACAGAGGTTATGCATGTTGCTGACGCAGAACGTGTGTAGTGAGCCTCATATCAGCTCAAAGTTGTTGCTAGGATATGGTATGATTAGTGGAAGAAAACAGGGCAGAGGGGGCACCACTTTTGAGCTGGGTTGTGTTTGAGAATGCTTTCTTGGGGCGGTTCATTCCTCGAGAGCTAAGGGAAGATAAGGTGAGAGAGTTCATGAATGTGAAACAAGAAGCTATGAGTGTACAAGAGTACAACCTCATGTTTATTCAGCTATCCCACTATGCTTCGGAGATGGTGCCGGATATGAGGAGTAAGATCAGTTTGTTCATGTCCGGGCTATCCCTCTTATCGAGTAAGAAAGGTAAGACGGCTATGTTGATAGGGGACATGGACATAGCCAGACTCATGATTCATGTACAACAGGTTGAGGATGATAAGTTAAAGGATAGAGAATAATTTCAGAAAAAGAGGGCCAAGACAGCAAGTCATGAAATTGGCCAGTACAAGACCGGAAATGGGAATCGGTCATTGTTTCAGCAGAGATCATCTGGACCTAATCCATGATCAGCTAGTTCACCTGCACCAAGGAACAAGAATGACCACCGGAATCAGAATTTTAGAGCTCAACCTACTCAGACTTAGAGTAGTGTGTCACAAAGGGTTACTTGGACTCCCACATGTGCTAAGTGTTGTAGGAACTACCCATGAGCGTGTTGTGATGGCTCCAATGGCTGCTTCAAGTGTTGTCAGATGGGTTATTTTATGAGAAAGTTCCCTAAGAACAAGCAGGGTAATGGGGGCGACAGAGCCCAATCTTCTTCAGTAGCTCCCGCAGACAGAAATGCTCTGAGAAGAGCTATTTCAGGGATAGGCGGAGGAGCAAGCTGTCTGTATATTATGGCAAGTCTCCAGCATCAGGAGAACTCACCAGATGTTGTCACTGGTATGCTTAAAGTCTTTTGTATTGATGTTTATACCTTACTTGATTCAAGTGTGAGTTTATCTTTTGTGACTCCCTATGTAGCCATGATGTTCGACATTTCACCGAACAACTTCTTGAACCCTTCAATGTTTCTACACATGTTGATGAGTCTATTTTAGCAAAAAAAGTCTATCCTGATTGTACCATCTCTGTCTATCACAAAGACACCATGGCTAACTATGTTTAGCTAGACATGGTGGATTTTGATGTCATTCTAGGTATGGATTGGCTTCATGCATGTTATGCCTCAGTCGATTGTAGAACTCAAGTAGTCAACTTTCAGTTTCCTAATGATCCAGTTTTAGAGTGGAGAAGTAGTTCAACACTGCCTAAGGGTCGTTTCATTTCATACCTTAAGGCCAGAAAGTTAGTTTCTAAGGGTGCATCTATTATTTAGTCTGAGTTAATGGCTCTAGTATTGAGACACCACCTCTTCAGTCAGTTCCTGTTGTGAGTGAATTTCCAGAGGTCTTTCTAGAGGTTCTTCCCGGAGTCCCTCATGAGAGATAAATAGAATTCGGAATAGATATTCTTCCTGATACTCAAACTATTTCTATTCCGCCATATAAAATGGATCTAGCTGAGTTAAAAGAGCAATTGAGAGATCTTCTTGATAAGGGTTTCATCTGACCAAGTGTCTCACCTTGGGGTGCTCTAGTCTTATTCGTGAGAAAAAAAGATGGTTTCCTTAGGATGTGTATCAATTACCACCAGTTGAACAAGGTCCCCATAAAGAATAATTATCCTCTTCCGAGAATTGATGACCTTTTCAACCAACTTCAGGGTGCCACTTGTTTCTCTAAGATAAACCTCTGATTTGGCTATCATAAGTTGAGAGTGAGAGAAAGTGACATCCTGAAGATAGGTTTCAGGACCTATTACGGTCATTATGAGTTCCTTGTTATGTCATTGGGATTGACTAACGCTCCTGTAACAGTCATGAATCTTATGAACATAGTATTTATGTCGTATATATATATATGTTTGTTATCGTGTTCATTGATGACATATTGATTTATTCAAGGAATGAGGAGGCCCATGCTAGTCATCTCAGAATAGTCCTCCAAACTCTCAAAGATCGAGAGTTATATGCTAAGATTTCTAAGTGTGAGTTCTGGCTTGAACCCATGGCGTTCTTAGGCCACATTGTGTCTGGCGTAGGAATTTTAGTCAACACTCAGAAGATTCAGGCAGTGCAGGATTGACCCAGACCCACCTCCCCAACTGATATAAGAAGTTTCTTGGGGTTGTCTTGTTACTACATAAGGTTCGTCTAGGGGTTTTCATATATTTCGTCCCCGTTGACTTAGAAAACAGCTAAGTTTCAATGGTCTGAAGCTTGCGAGCAAAGCTTTCAGGAATTGAAAACTCGATAACTACGGCTCCAGTGTTAACCCTATCGGAGGGTACAGAGGGTTTTGTCGTCTATTGTGATGAATACATAGTGGGTCTTGGTGATGTGTTGATGCATAAATTTAAGGCTATAGCTTATGCCTCCAGGCAGCTTAAGATTCACTAGAGGAACTATCATACTCATGCCCTCGAGTTGGTAGCAGTAGTTTTTCCTCCCAAGATATGGCACCACTACCTCTATGGCATTTATGTGGATGTGATCATCGACCACAAGAGTTTCCAGTATGTTTTCAGTCAGAATGAGCTTAATCTCAGGAAAAGGAGATGGTTAGAGTTTCTCAAGGATTATGACATGAGTATCCTCTACCACCTAGGTAAGGCTAATGATGCTGCTAATGCTTCGAGCAGGCTGTCCATGGGGAGTACTTCTCATGTCGAGAAAGGTAAGAAAGAATTAGCTAAGGAAGTTCACAAACTTGCATTTTTGGGAGTCTGTTTGTTAGATTCTACTGCAGGTGGAGTTGTTGTGACGAATGGGGTTGAATCGTCATTAGTGTCGGAACTGAAGGAGAAGCAAGACAACGACCCCATATTACTTCAACTAAAGGCAATGTTCATAAGCAGAAGGTGATGGCTTTTGAACAAGGAGGAAATGGTGTGTTGAGATATCATGAAAGATTGTGTGTTCCAAAGGGGGATCAGCTCCAAGAGAGGATCATGGTAGAAGCTCATAGTTTCAGATACTCGATCCATCCGGGTTCCACAAAGATGTACCATGACTTGAGAGAGATAACATGGTGGAATTGTATGAAGAGGTATATTGTAGATTTTGTTGTTAAGTGCCCAAATTGTCAGCAAGTCAAAGTTGAACACCAAAGGCCATATAGGGTGGCTCAGAACATAGCTCTTCCTGAGTGGAAGTGGGAGATGATTAATATGGATTTCATTACTTGCTTACCCCGATCTTGCAAACAACATAATTCAATTTAGGTCATTGTAAACCGAATGACTAAGCAACTCATTTCTTGCCGGTAAAGACTATAAATTTAGTAGAAGATTATGCCATTTTATATATCCGTGAGATAGTCCGACTTCTTAGAGTCCCTTTGTCCATCATTTCAGATAGGGGTGCACAATTCACCGCTTAATTTTGGAAGTCATTTCAGAAAGGTTTAGGTTCGAAGGTAAACCTTAATACTGCTTTTCATCCTCAGACTGATGGTCAAGCAGAGCGCACAATTAAGACCTTAGAGGATATGTTGAGAGCACGTGTGTTGGATTTCAAAGGGAATTGGGATGATCATTTGCCTCTAATAGAGTTTGCAGACAATAACAACTATCACTCCAGTATTCAGATGACTCCTTATGATGCCCTTTATGGGCATAGGTGTAGATCTCCTATTGGATGGTCTTAGGTTGGTGAAGTTTAGTTGATAGAACCAGACTTAGTTCACCAATCAATAGAGAAGGTGAAAATAATCCAAGAGAGGTTGAAAACAGCCCAGAGCCGTCAGAAATCCTATAGAGATGTTAGGAGAAGAGATTTGGAGTTCGAGGTTAATGATTGAGTCTATTTTGAGGTTTCACCCATGAAGGGTGTTATGAGGTTTTGTAAGAAAGGGAAGCTCAGCCCTAGACATATTGGTCCTTACAGGATATCAAATAGGATTGGTAATGTAGCTTATGAGTTGGAGCTACCACAAAAGTTAGAAGTAGTGCATCCAATATTTTACATCTCTATGCTAAAGAAGTGTTTGGGTGATCCTTCACTTATTATGCCTATCGGGAATATTGGTATCAAGGATAGCCTATCTTATGAGGAGATTCCCGTTCAGATCCTTGATCGTCAGGTTCGCAAGATGAGAACCAAAGAAGTTGCATCAATCAAAGTCTTGTGGAGAAATCAGTTTGTTGAGGAGGCTATATGGGAGGCCGGGGAAGATATGAAGAAAATATACCCCATCTCTTTTCCTCTGATTTAGTTCTAGTCCAGTGTATTAAGTCTTCTTAAAGTACTCATTCAATTCAGTTCCTCCTTCAGTGTTTTGAGTTCATGAGTTTTATGTGTATTTTTCACTAAATTGGGCTTTTAAAGACATCCCTACCCTTTTCATGCTCATTTCAGCCATCATTCGAGGATGAATGAATAAAGAGGGAGATATTGTACGTAACACCCCTTAAATTTCTAAGCTAAGGCCCGAACCATTCTTTAATTACATGTAAAATCGTATCGGGTAATTCTTAAATTGATCATATGTGTGAAGTTCTACTCTTTAGTGTTGGAATGGATTTGGATATGACTCAAGGTCACACGAACCCCCTAGCACAAAGTTGAGTTGTAAGCTTCTTTACCGCTTTAGTTTTGGCATAAGATTATACAGAGGTCAACTTTAACTGATCATATATCCCAGCGCATAATGAATTATGTGGCCCATGACCTACCAAATTGAAAATCTTTGAGTCGTTTTTCTGACCCTACCAATTTTACCTCATATTGGGTTCAGAGTAAAAAGTTATGACTGTTTTACTAGTGACTGTCATATCATAGTTTTCTCTCGAGCTATATAAGTAGGATCGAGTTAAGATTCACTCTCTCGAGATGAACCCACAACAACCCAATTGATACAATCATCATTTGATAATTTTAATTCTAAAACCTCTCTCTCGAGCAAGCATAGAATGCTAGATTAGAACTGCATTTGCAACTACAATTCATAAGTTAAACCTCAAATACCAATCAAACCCACTTCAAAACAGCAAATTAATCGGTAATTACTAACACCCCTAAGCTAATTACGACATTTAATCACATAATCACACCCCCAAGAATGGTGGTTTTAGACACACATCATAAAAAGTACGAAATCAATACCAATTACGTTCTCCATAAGCTGGGTATTAATATCCGAATCTTTACAATGCTCCAATTTAGCTTCGAATCAAAAACCCGCTCGAAAATATACTATAAAACTCCTAAAAACTAAGGGAAGTCAGGTTTCAAACGAAATCTCAAAGTTCAACACTGTAGGATTACACAGAATTTTCTCAGCCTACTTCAAAATCTTTTAGAATTATAATTTATACGTTTTCAGATTTTGGCCTGCGGGGTCACTCGATGGAGTTAGTCGAGCATCGCTGACCCAGTCGGCAATTCACCAATCACGCCTCTCCATCGCCAGTTTACCCTAACTCTTTATCTTTCAGACCCTGTAACTTTAGGCGATCAACCTCTCAGTCACCGATCCATTCAGCGGTTCGCCGAAGGTCCAATTCCATTGCCAAAATTGACTTCTTCCCAGGGTTGGTAGTCTAGAACATTAGGCGAGATGAAGTGCCACTTGGCGAGTCACCGAGTGGCTTTGGCGATTCTCAGCTTTCACTATCTTCAGCTTTTTTCATCTTTTCATTCCTTTTTGCCCGGTAATGTCCCTGCCTTGCTCTTTTGACTTTTTATCTGCAGATTAACATTTACACATCAGTTTGGAGCACAAAATAGGCATCGAGGACACTAAATCATTGAATAAAAAACCCTAAATGAGTCAAAATCCCAGACTCATCAACATCCTATATCTCGGCAAGGCATAGGATAGTTATGCATCGTGGGTAAGACGTGGTAGCATCACATTGTTCATAGTGATGGTTGTCGGTTAGAGAATATCCCTAATAGTTTAAAAATATTTTATTATATTTTCTTGTATATCCTTGAGTTAGCTTTTTTTACTTGTAAAGCTTTAAACATTCTATCTTTTACGTTTTCTATGAGTTGAGTTGAGATGAGTTGAGGTGAGTAGTTCTTCAGCCTTATCAGTTCAATTATTTATTCATTCAACTTTATTACATACCCGTACATTCATTGTTATGATGTCATTCGACCTGCATTTTTTTATGATGCAAATACATGTGTTCAAGATCATCAACGGGCGCTTCGTTGAGATCACTTTGCTCTCCAATTAGTTTTTGGTGAGCCTCCTTGCATTACGGATGACTCCATTTTTCTTTTCAGTCTAGTCATTTTAGGGTGTCGTGGGTCTTCTCCCGACATCCATATTGAACTGTAGAGGCTTCATAAATATATAGAGTTGAGAAGTCTCTTAGAACTTTATTTTCCTTTAAGATGTTTTGCAAACTATTATTATTGCATTGAGTATTTTTCAGACAGTATGAGTTCAGCATTTTACAATTTTAATGATTTACTTCTTTTTTAAACCTTTAAATATTTGAGTCAGTCTTCACTAAGTAGTTAGCAAGGCCAGGGGTTCGTTAGGAGAAAGAAATGGTTCTCGAGTGTCGGCCAGTCCTGGGTGTAGGCTCGGGGCGTGACATATTCTCTTACGTGACTCAAACTACCAACATATCGGTTGATATCATAATAGGCGTAACTCATTAACAAGTGATGTTGATAGTAATTGACTTAAATTTGAGCTCATCTTCTTACAGTTCTTGTTTGTGAAGTCCCTTTATATTTTACAGATGATCATTCGTTTATCTCCTGTATTCAGATTAGCAAACCAGAAATAATAAAAGATGAAAAGAAAAAGAAAAGAACTATCCGAGTCCACAGAATCCACTATGTGTTCTTACAAAATTTAATCCACTCAAGTACCCGAGGTTGTAGATTAATTCCTCCCAAGATAAAATCGATTAACCATTAAAGAAGTAGCGGTACCTTGAACTTTGATCATTTCAACGAACTCAAAAAGACAGCAACGACTCACACACACAGACACGATCAATCAATTTTATTTTGTAAGAAATATATGCAGAAGAAGGGAAGAATTCAATGCAGAAAGAGTTGAGCCAGGCCAAGGGTTCGCTTTGGGCCAGCAATGGTTCTCAAGTGCTGGCCACGCCCAGGGTGTAGGCTCAGGGTGTGACAAACTTGGTATCAGAGCACAGAGTTCAAGATTACTAGGGTGTCTATGAAGCCGTGTCTGTAGAGTCCTATTTATCAGTGTGAAGCACGCCACATCTATAATTAGGAGGCTTCAACATTTAGGAACTATCTCACTTCTTTCATACTCTTTTTTTACGATAGAGTTTAACTCTATAACGTTTTTTTCTAATTCGTGGTTGCGCGTCTCTTTCAGATCATGCCTCCATGAAGAGCTGTCTGAGGTCGTCCTGCTAGGAGGAATGTTGATCCTCAGGATCAAGGGGTACCCAATGCACCAGAAGTGAAACCCCAAGGAGAGGTCACTAATGCTGAGTTCCGGGATGCTATCCGGAAGTTGAGTCAAGTGGTGACCAACCAAGCTTGGCAACAAAGAGGGAATCAACAGGATGTGGCTGATATATCCAGGATCCGTGAGTTCTTAAGGATGAATCCTCCAGGCTTCACTGGTTTAAGTGTCACTGAGGATCCGGAAAACTTTATGGAAAAGTTGTAGAAGGTTTTTGAGGTTATGCATGTTGCTGATGCTGAGCGAGTGGAACTAGTTGCATACCAATTGAAGGGTTTTGCTAAAATTTGGTTTAACCAATGGAAGAAGAGTGGAGATAAAGGAGCACCAATTGTGAGCTGGGTTGTGTTTGAAGAGGCCTTGATAGGGCGTTCCTTTCCCCGTGAACTGAGAGAGGCAAAGGTAAGTGAATTCCTCACTCTTAAGCAGGAATCCATGAGTGTGTCTGAGTACAGCCTCAAGTTCACTCAACTATCCCTCTATGCTCCGGAGATGGTTGTTGATACGAGGAGCATGATGAGCTTGTTTGTGTCTAGATTGTCTCTTCTGTCAAGAAAAGAGGGTAATGTTGCGATGTTGATAGGGGACATGGACATAGCAAGGCTAATGATCCATGTGCAACAGGTTGAGGAAGACAAGCTGAGGGATAGAGAAGAGTTTCAAAACAAGAAGGCTAAGACAACAGAGAATGAGTCTGGGCAGCAGAAGAGCAATGTGAACCGGTCATCTTTTCAACATAAGCAAAAGGGACCTGCTCCATCGTCTGCTAGTGCACCTGCACCAAAGAATAGAGGTGAGTTTAATAATCAGAACTCACAGAACTTTAAGATGGACCTGCACAATCTCAAGGTAGTGTGGCACAAGGAGGTAATGAGACTCTTGCATGTGCTAAGTACGGTAGGAACCACCCAGGAGCGTGTCGTGATGGCTGCACTGGTTTCTTCAAGTGCGGTTAGAATGGTCACTTCATGAGAGAGAGTGCCCAAAGAACAGGAAAAGGGGTGGTAATGGGGGGCAATAGAGACCAATCTTCTTCAGTGGCTCCGCTAGACAAAGCAACACTTAGAGTAGCTACTTCAGGGACAGGCGGAGGAGCAAACTTTCTATATGCTATCACCACTCACCAAGAGTAATAGAATTCACCTGATGTTGTCACTGGTTTCATCAAAGTCTTTACTTTTGATGTTTATGCATTGCTAGATCCAGGCGCGAGTCTATCTTTTATGACTTCTTAAGTTGCTATGAATTTCAATATCCTTCCTGAGCAACTTCTTGAGCCCTTTAGTGTTTCTACACTTGTTGGTGATGCTATTCTAGATGAGAGAGTTTATCGTGATTGTACCATTTTTGTCAATCACAAGGACACCATGGCTGACTTAGTCGAGTTAGACATGGTAGATTTTGATGTTATTCTAGGTATGGACTGGCTTCATGCATGTTATGCCTCAATTGATTGTAGAACTTGAGTAGTTAAGTTCCAATTTCCTAATGAGCCAGTTATTGAGTGGAGGACTAGTTCAGCAGTGCCTAAGGGTCGTTTCATTTCTTACCTTAAGGCGAGAAAGTTAGTTTCCAAGGGATGCATATATCACTTAGTCCGAGTTAATGACTCTAGTGTTGAGACACCACCTATTCAGTCAGTTCCAATTGTGAGTGAGTTTCCAGAGGTCTTTCCAGATGATCTTCCCGGAGTCCCTCTTGAGAGAGAAATATATTTCGGTATAGATATTCTTCCTGATACTCGTCCTATCTCTATTCCGCCATATAGAATGGCTCCAGCTGAGTTGAGAGAGTTAAAAGAGCAGTTGAAAGACCTTGTTGAGAAAGGTTTCATTCGACCAAGTGTCTCACCTTGGGACGCTCCTGTCTTATTTGTGAGGAAGAAAGATGGTTCTCTTAGAAAGTGTATAGATTATCGTAAGTTGAACAAGGTTACTATCAAGAATAAGCATTAACTTCCGAGAATTGATGATCTTTTCGACCAACTTCAGGGTGCCACTTGTTTTCTAAGATAGACCTCAGATCTGCTATCATCAGTTGAGAGTAAGAGAAAGTGACATCCCTAAGACAGCGTTTAGGACCCGTTATGGTAATTATGAGTATCCAGTCATGTCATTTGGTTTTAATAATGCTTCTGTAGTGTTCATGAACCTTATGAACACAGTGTTTAAGCCTTATCTAGATATGTTTGTTATCGTATTCATTGATGACATTCCAATCTATTCGAGGAATGAGTAAGATCATGCTAGTTATCTCAGAGTAGTTCTTCAAACTCTCAAGGATAGAGAGTTGTATGCTAAATTCTATAAGTGTGAATTTTAAGTTGAGTCTGTTGCATTCTTAGGACACATTATTTCTGGTGATGTGATTCGAGTTGACACTCAGAAAATTGAAGCAGTGCAGACCTGGCCTAGACCCACATCTCAAATGGATATTAGGAGTTTCTCAGAATTAGCTGGTTATTATAGAAGGTTTGTCGAGGGGTTCTCATCTATTTCATCCCCTTTGAATAAGTTGACTTAGAAAACAGTTAAGTTTCAATGGTCTGAAGCTTATGAGAAAAGCTTTCAGGAATTGATAACTAGGTTGACTACTGCCTCTATGTTGACCTTACCAGAGGGTACGCAAGGTTTTGTTGTGTATTGTGATGCGTCCAGAGTTGGACTGGGTTATATGTTAATGCAGAATGGCAAAGTTATAGCGTATGCCTCCAGAAAGCTTAAGATTCACGAGAGGAATTACCCAACCCATGATCTAGAGTTGGATGTTGTAGTGTTTGCTTTGAAAATATGGCATCACTAACTGTATGGTGTTCATGTGGATGTGTTCACCGATCTCAAGAGTCTTCAATATGTATTCACTCAGACAGAGGAGGTGGTTGGAGTTACTCAAGGATTATGACATGAGTATTCTCTATCACCCAGGTAAGGCTAATGTTGTTGCTGATGCTTTGAGCAGGTTATCTATGGGTAGTACTTCCCATGTTGAGGAAGGCAAGAAAGAATTAGCCAAAGATGTGCACAGAGTTGCATGATTAGGAGTCCGATTAATGGATTCCAATGAAGGAGGAGTAGTGGTGATGAATGGGGCTGAATCATCATTAGTCTCTGAAGTAAAAGAGAAAGAAGACCAAGACCCTATTTTTCTTGAGTTAAAGGCAAATGTTCATCAGCAGAAAGTGATGGCTTTTGAACAAGGGGGAGATGGAGTGTTGAGGTATCAAGGTAAATTGTGTGTACCCAAAGTGGATGAACTACAAGAGAGGATCATGGAGGAATCCCATAGCTCCAGATATTCTATCCATCCTTGTTCCATAAAGATGTATCGTGACTTGAGAGAAGTCTATCCGTGCAGTAGCATGAAGAAGTGTATTGCAGAGATCATTGCTAAGTGCCCGAATCGCCAACAAGTCAAGGTAGATCACCAATGGCACGGTGGTATGGCCCAGAATATAGAGATTCCGGAATGGAAGTGGGAGATGATCAATATGGATTTCATTACTGGTTTGCAGCGGTCTCGCAGACAGCATTATTCGATTTCGGTGATTGTAGATCGAATGACTAAATCAGCCCATTTCTTACCGGCAAAGACTACATTTTCAGCAGAAGATTATGCCAAGTTATATATTCAAGAGGTATTTAGACTTCATGGAGTTTCGGTGTTTATCATTTCAGAAAGAGGTACACAATTCACCGCCCAATTTTGGAAGTCTTTCCAGAAGGGTTTGGGTTCGAAGGTGAACCTTAGTACTGGTTTCCATCCTCAGACAATGGTCAAGCAGAGTGTACGATTCAGACTTTAGAGGATATTTTGAGGTCATGTGTGATCGATTTCAAGAGAAATTGGGATGATCATTTACCTCTCATTGAGTTTTCTTACAACAACAATTATCACTCTTGCATCCAAATGGCTCCCTATTAGGCTCTTTATGAGAGAAGATGTAGATCTCCTATTGGATGGTTTGAGGTTGGTGAGGCTGGGTTGATAGGAACAGACTTGGTTCATCAAGCTATGGAGAAAGTGAAGACTATTCAAGAAAGGTTGAAAACAGTGCAAAGTCATCGGAAATCCTATATCGATGTTTGGAGAAGAGACTTAGAGTTTGAGGTGGAATATTGGGTTTACTTGAAGGTCTCACCCATGAAGGGTGTTATGAGGTTTGGAAAGAAGGGGAAGCTTAGTCCCCGATATATTGGTCCTTACAGGATATCCAAGAGGACTGGCAATATAGCCTATGAGTTGGAGCAACCGTCAGAGTTAGCAGCAATCGAACCGGCGTTTCACATTTTAATGTTGAAGAAGTGTATGGGCGATCCTTCACTTATTATACCGACTGAAGACATTGGTATTAAGGATAGCTTAGCTTATGAGGAGATTCCCATTCAGATACTTGATCGCCAGGTTCACAAGTTGAGAACCAAGGAGGTAGCATCAGTCAAGGTCTTATGGAGGAATTAGTTTGTTGAGGAAGCTACTTGGGAGGCTGAGGAGGATATGAAGAAGATATACCCACATCTCTTTGAGTCCGGAGAAATTCCAGATCAAGGTACTAATTCTTTTCTTGGTACTTCTTAAGTTGAAATGATGTGTTACTTTGCATGTTGGGTGTTTGAGTTGGCTGTTAGATGTTTCCACCCTTAGTCTACTTAGAGTAATCTCATTCGAGGATCGTCAGGTCCAGTACCCTTCCGACCTTGTTTTCGTGTGAGTTCCCTCAAACCATACCGATGTTTTCTACTTGATGTCCACAATCTAAACTACATCTAAATATCGAGAGATCATTCATAACATGAATCATAACACTTAAATTCATAATTCAAATTCAAGATAGAGTCAAGAGTAAAGTCTTGAGAGTTCTTTCGAGTCATTTTGAGAAGTCTTTTACAATATTTTTAAAACTTGTTTTAAGACTTGAGTACTTGAGTTTGAGGAAGATTAGAGTTGAGTTTCATTTTTTTCAAAATAAATATATGGAAACTAAGTATTCCCAAGAGTAAATATTTTTACATTTAAGAAGAGAGGAAACACCGATTTCCAAATGAGTTAATGAGGAGTATTGAGTACTATCTCTTTTAAGAGAAACCTTTAGAGTAATAATCTCAAAGTTGAGGATGAGGAAATGTTTTTTTTTAAATATGAGCTAAGTTATATGTTGAGAGTAGTATTGAGCTCCGATATGGGGGAGAGTTCAAACAACTCACCGCCCCCATAAACCATATAGCTAACGTGGGTAGAAAGGGTCATACTTTTTAGATGATTCCTTATTGCTTTTTAAGAATAGCTTAGTGGATCCACATAGTTGAGGAGTTCTATACCCCGGTAAGGTATATGACAGTTCTGGCAGCGTGGGAGAGATGTTGTATCATCACATAGCTCATAGTGATGGTTGTCGGTTAGAGAATTTTCCAAACAGAGTTTATTTTTAATTTTTACATACGAACTGAGTTATATTGTATTTTCCAATACATTGAGTTGTTATTTACTGTTTTAAAAGTTTTTCTTTATATTGCATTATTTTTATTACTTTTGTATTGAAATAAGTTGAGATTGAGTTGAGGTTGAGTTGAGTTGAGATGAGGTAAGTTGTTCTTCAGTTCCAGTTCAAGCTTATGTCATGTGTTAGATTTCCCCTTGCATGCTCGTACATTTCATGTACTGACGCCATTTGGCCTGCATCTTTCATGATGCAGATACAAGTAACCAGGATCATCAACCAGCGCTTCGTTGATACAGTTGAGTTCCAGTGTTGTTTTGTGAGCCTCCTTGCTTACGGAGGATCCCTCATTTATGTTTTATCATTTCAGTTTTGTTATTAGGATGCCGTGGGTTTTGTCCTGATGTCTATCTCAGTTAGTAGAGGCTTCATAGATAGATAGACAGTAGTTCATGAGTCTTTTCATTTCCAGATGTTAATGTTCTAGATTCGAGTTGCCTATTCTAGCTAGTTGAATATTTTATTATATTCTAAGTTTATTATTTGATTTTATATTTTGAGATCATTCTACGTTACATACCTTTTTCATTAAGAGTTGAGCCAGGCCAAGGGTTCACTTGGGGCCAGCAATGGTTCTCGAGTGTCGGCTATGCCCATGGTGTAGGCACGGGGAATGACAGATGAATGGTAGATTTACACTCATTTAAGGTCCATTTAGCTCAATAATTAGTGTCTTCAATGCCTAATTTTGTCCTATTCTTATAAAATGTTGATTATTTGCACCTATGAAGGCAATTGGATAAGGAAATGATTGATGCTTTAAAGAATGACCAAAAATATAAAAAGATGTGCAAACTACATATTGTTGATCGCCTAACATGAAGAGTGAATCACCAAAGAAACCTGTGATCCCCTAAGTTAACATTGCACTGAGTCAATCCTCATGGTCAATTGGTGAAGTGAGGTACGAATGACGATGTGCCGAAAGACATAAGGCGAAGTGAGCAGTACTCACCGAATCTGACAGTGGTCACAGATAAAATGATATTTCAATGGGCGATGTGAGGTGGAAAT
The DNA here is from genome assembly GCA_029582245.1 of Solanum etuberosum. Classification (NCBI taxonomy): domain Eukaryota; kingdom Viridiplantae; phylum Streptophyta; class Magnoliopsida; order Solanales; family Solanaceae; genus Solanum; species Solanum etuberosum. The sequence continues at coordinate 24,536 of JAJONR010001513.1, read as the reverse complement.
CGGCGAGTCACCAATTTTACAAAAGCGAACTCAAACAGGATCGCCTAATGAGAATCAAACACCTGAAGCTTGAAGCAAGAAGAAGGTGAACCGAAGAAATATGGGAGATTCGCCGAATGCGATTGGCGAACTGAGCTTATGTCACCAAAGGGGACACATAACTAAATTTTGGGTAAAATTTTGGAAAACTATAAATAGCCCAGAGAAGATAGAAAGAGTGCGTGGAAAAATTTAGAAAAATAGTCTGAACATTCTAGAGATAGAAACATTTTCAATTGAATGAGAACACTTTTATTGTTGAAGTTTTAAATTTTGTGAACTTGAATTTGGAAAATTGATTTGGATTTGAAGTGAGTTTTTGATTAAATACTCAATTTCATGCTACCTGTGTCTAATTTCTTGCAAGGTATAACTTATTTACCCTTTGCAATGTGTGACTAAAACCCCAAACTCTTGGGGTGTGATTATGGGGTTGGGTGTTGATTTAATTTAGTGGGTTTGTTGAATTGCTCTATTTTATGACTGTTAATCATAGCTTTGACTGATTGTTAAGTAATTAATTCATGAATTGAGGTGGCCAACTTAATTCTAGTTTCGATCTTGTAATGGTGCTCGAGAGAGACCAATATAAGTGGATAATATGTCTAATAGATGTGATTTAGTTTACTTAATTACAGATCTAAAGTTTTGGGTTGTTTTGAATGGCACATAGATGAGACCGAAAGGAGATTCTATGCAAGGATATTTTGAGATCGAAAGAAGATTAGCGTCAATTATGATGACCTGGCTTATTTGTAATTAACTAGTTGTGATGAACAATTCTACAATACCCCAAGTGAAATAAACACTCGATCTCCTCACCCCTAGAGTCCACTAGTTTCGTGAATCTTCAATAATTTCAATATTGTTAATTCTCTAATTAAATTTATAATTGTATACCATTCCTTATGGGATTCGACCTGGACTCTTAGTTGGGTGTTTTTATTGATAACGATCGCTCACTGTTTTGATTAATTTTGAAGAGTGATTTGAGCGTCATCACGGGGTTGGATCCTAGTTTTAATGTCAGGTCTCGGGCGGCAGTAGTGATCAGGTCTTGGGATTGGATTTTGGATCGATCGTCGGGGTCTTGTCCTGATTCAGGTGTCGAGGTTGGGATCTGGTTCCGGTTCTAATGTTGAGTCTCAAGTCGAAAGTCTAGGTCATGTCTTAGATCAGGTGTTGGGGTCGAGTCCCGGTTCAGGTATTGGGGTCGGGTCCCAAATCAGTTATTAGGGTTGATTTTCATGTCAAAACTATTTTCCTAAAAAAGTATTTTTTAATCTCAGCCAAAATAAAATATATTTTCTGAAAAATATTTTTCATTCACCAACCAAACAATAGAAAATATTTTTCACTCACCAACCAAACATGAAAAAATAAGTTAGAAATCAACTTATTTTCCAAGAACACAGTTTCTATGGAAAACATTTTTCTTCATACCAAACACACCCTTAGTTGTACTTGTCCAAATACCATGTATTTAGTTGTTAGGGATTATTCACTATATATTAAATTATCTACTAATCCAAATAATTATTCATATAACAATCTTTTAAGTAGATATTATTGTCATAATATTTTAGAGGGTTATTATAGTTTGTAAACATTTTACTTAGAGCTTTCCATTCTAAGCATGGTATGATTTTTGAAGGAAAATATTTTTAATTAAAGAGCTCCAGCAAGAAACTAACGGCTCCTGCCTTCACATGACTTGTCGATCCTAAAATCCCCAAATCACAGAGATATGGTTTCAATTCCAAGAGTCAAACTATAAGAACTTTGACTAGCATTTTATGATGTATTTTTTCATTATATTGATATGCAAAACAATGCAATTTATAGTACTTTTCTTATAGTTTTTGAATATCTAATTTTTTTTGTTTAAAATATCGAATTAATATAATCTAATTTAACTTTTAAAATTAGTCATATTGACTTTCGAAAAGTGCAACATGACAATTAAAAGTGGACTGTGGAACTAAAGATCTTTGCAACTTACTTGAATGAATTTGGGTTTTTTACTATACTCTAATTGTAATTTGCAAGGTGATGAACTAGAAGATGAGAACAATAATGACTTTTACAAATTTCATGAGGATCAAAATGTAATAAGTAGTAGAAGATTATGAATCGTATGCAAGTTTGAAACTTCAATTCAAATTCTTCAAGGGAGGCTCCCATATTGAATTTTCCAGCAGCGACATCAGATCATAATTCATGGACATTTTGACCATTTTGCATTTAAAAACTTCAAGGATGGTTCTTGTTTATAGAGAAAATTCAAGGATGTACTTTAAGTTGTGAGTGTAATTAAAAGATGTTTTTGGCCAAAAACTCGCAAGATGATCTTTCTCGTATGTATATTATCGACATAGAATTTTCTTATGTCATACCCTTCCATAATCTCCCACATGATTGCAAAACAACAACAAATCTTCAAATGGAAAAATACAAAGAAATAATAGTTCATCCATAATTCCACATTACATTAAAGAAGTGCCCCACAAAATATCACAAGTTCAAGCATGAAAGGAAAGTAAAAGTCATTAAAATCGTTTGAAATATTAAACTATGAACCCCTCGAGTCATGATTTCATAGAATAAAATCCTGAATCTACCTCTGAACACAAGTTACGCATCTTGACCATGAGGTGCCACGATGACTTTTACCCTTGGTGATGCTTTTAAGGACATCATAGGATCTTCATACAAACCCAATACCTCAGCTACATCAAGTTCATCAGACGGTTCAACAATCATCCTTGAAAGTGAAGGGGAATATGTGTCACGACCCAGACCGTTGTAATTGGCACCCACACTAACCCTCTGGTGGAAGAACCATTACTACAACCCGACTAAGCAAAGTAACGAAAACTAGAACATTTAAAGATACGGAAGCAGGTTTAAATGACTAAGAGATACGGAGTTCCCATAAACTCCAAAAGTTTAGCAAACAACTGACATAACCATTGCGGAAAACCAACCCCTAGAACCTGAAAGCCATTGTACCAAAACAACTAACCAACACGTCTAAGATAAAAGGTACAAACCCAAAACTAAACATACGAATAAATCTAATTAGTAGTCTGAGTCCGAATAGAATGGACTAAACAATAGGGGACCCATGGCAGCCTGAAAGAATTGGTTCACCCTTGAATCCGGTCTCGATCAGTGATCTCCTAACTGAGGTCTGTCAGTAGCCGCCTGAAGATGCCCTGTACTAAACAAAGAACGAGCAAGTGCAGTATCAGTACACAAACAACAGTGAACTGGTAGGATCACGCAGCTATTCCAGTAAGCGAAACATAGTCAAGAAATCACAACACAGTAAACACACATATACATAATACATAGATCAGTTATCATTTCAAGAGCAACATACAGTTCTCAATTTCAACGACAATAGACATGAATGTAATAATAATAATGGTCCTCTCATGGAACCCACACCTTAACTGTTAGTGTGTCGGAACGTGACACCCGATCCAAAATATGTGTCGGAACGTGACATCCGATCCAATTAACACACACAATCACACCTGTAATGAACATTACTCATAGTCATACAATCATGTATTAGGTTCATGGCATGCAATCGTTCACACATACTCATTTTCATTGGATTTGATTTGCATTTTCCTATTCACATACATGCATGCATACACTGAAGCAATTAACCGACATATATCACACAAATAGGAAATCAAACCATCACCTACCTCAAAACCAAGCTTGAATCCTCCTAAGACACTTGAGTCTTTCCTTTCCAGATTCGTTCAGCTTGTTCTTGGTCGAAAAACAATCAATCAACACAAGGATCAATACACTACAACTAATATGATATACAGCTACAAAATTATTCGCTACGACATCAAATTCGTCACTAATTGTTCGCTTTTAGTGACAAAATTTACTTTTCGTGTTTAAATATATGAGACACATACTTTTAGTGACGAAACATAAATATCCGTAGCAAAGTTTTGTCCACTAAAGTTTTCCACCAAAAAATTAATTTGCGCCATTTGTTAAGTAGTGTTAGTCACGAATTTAAAGTTATCGGTGACACATTATTTCGTTACTAATAATATATCTAATTCATGAAAAAATATTTTTTGTCTTAAAATTTAATAATTTTTGGACACAAAAAAATTTCATCTAAAAAATATGTTGTTACAATATCAACAAATTAGAGTTTGTAGTTAAATATTATAAGTCTTAGCTATAAAAAAAATTAGATTTAATTATGACATTTATTTTCATCACTAATAATATAAATAATTGGTGACAAAAATTTTATTGTCTATAATCAATCTGTGATTTAGTGACAACAAAAAAATGGTCACAAAATATGTAAGGTGTTAAATAGCGACGACTTAAAATTTGTGGTGAATAATTCAACTATTTGCTACGAAAAAAATTCATAGCTAAATACAATTTTTTTGCTACAATTATTCATAATTACAAGTGACAACTTACAAAAAGAATAATACAAGTGCTTCATAAGAAATAGACATAGTCCATTCGTTAATTGGCGAGGGAAAATATTAAAACCAACGAATTCGGTCGATTTTATAAAAATGAAAAAGTTCATCAATTTTCTTAAATTACGCAATTATAAAATGCATCATTTGAAAAATATAATCCAGGTTATAAGTACCGTGAGTGGGGCACGGTTCTACCACTAGATCGCTAATATTTGTTGGTTTAACACTTTTGTTTTTTATTTGATACACTTTCATCGATAAAGACGATAGAAAAAAATAATTTCTCAAGTCTTGGTGCTACTTTTTCTGTGTGTCTATTGATTTGTGATTGGTAAATTACATAGACTAAGTCGATCTATTTGCTTCTGCCTAAAAATATGTACATATTTAATAGTAATTCCACATACGTACGTAGAACAACTATACAACGATAATATCGAGTTACAAACTTAGACTTTGCAAATGTGCAAAATATTTCATGAATTTCTGTTAACTTTTTCCATCCGCGTGAAAATTGAAATAAACTAAAAATTGAAAGCACAAATGAAAGAAATGAACGAACTAGGATTTCAAATATATTATGATGAAGTACTATAGTTATGGGTATCAATGTTTTTTTCAAAACAATTGATTTACTGATCGAATTAAACCGATTATTCAATTTTTTTTTAATAAAATCAAAAGTTAATTTTATATAAATGTATAATTGTACTGAATAATTTTTAAAAATTTTAAAAATAAATAAATAAAATGTCAGAATCATACTGAATATATTTAAAGATATTTAAAAAAATCTACAGTTTAATTAAAATATAATCTACATTTGAATGAATTGTGGGTGGTAAATTTCATGCATTTGTGTATGTGTATAAATAATCATATAATATATTATTTCTACAGAAGTTAAATTTGAAAGAAATGAATGAAGTTAAAAAAAAAAAAATGAGAGACAAGAGAGAGTTGATCGGATGGTAAGCATTCCTCACTTCCAACCTTAAGGTTGTAGTTCGAGTCCCCAAGAAAGAATAATGTGGGAGCTCCTGGAGAGGGGTTAAAAAATTGAGATGGGGAGATAATAGAAAATTAACCTTTTTATAATAACCTGCCCATAATTAATATATTTAAGAACAAAATAATTTTTTGTATATAAAATATAGTCATTAGTGACGAAATTAGATTTTGTTCAACTACGAAATGCATATAACTTTAGAGACAATTGATGTCGTCACTGATTGAAGTAAAAATAATTAGCGACGATATAATTTTGTCGGTAGTAATAACCTTTTTAGTGACAAAGCATACTATTAACTATAAAAAAAAAATATTTTTTACGACAAATAAATTTGTCACAAATGTTTAAGAATTTGAAGACGATTTTTATTTTTGTAGTTAATATAATACTTTTAGCGACGAAACACTAAATCATTTTTGTATACTTTTAGCGACACACATTTAGTGAGGACTGATTGACGAATTATTTTTCGTCTCACAAGATTTTTAGTGACGAAATATGATTTATAAATGACGAAATTATTTGTCCTTGATAATGAAATTTATTGAAGTGAATAAACAAGATCTAATTTACCCGGATAATAATCAATCTATCTATCCATGGCCAAACCCAAGATCCTAATGTTCAATTAGGGCTTTTCCCACCATTAACTTCATGTCAAATCCCTCCCCCAACGATAATTACCCAAGAATCTAAGTTCTACGGATCGAAAGACGGATTAGGGGAGTAATAATCTTACCTTTAGCGCTACAAATTGTGGAAAATTGTCAAGAACTTGCTCTGGGTTGTCTTTTAGCTCTTAAGAACAAAGGTTTGCAGAAAATAACGATTTTGGGGTTTTTTTCCCCGATTAAAGTCGCGACTGTCCCGCCACAGCGGGACCAAACCCTCCACAGCGGTCCCGTACTGGCAGAATTAACCCCTCCCCGGTGGCTTGCACGAAGACAGAAAGTTAGAATTTGAATTCTATGGTTCCATTTCGCAACACACCTTCAACCCTTGACGTTCAAAAACTACCCTTCCACGCCAAGATCAGTTTCGGGAGTTCTACTCGCCCGAATTCTATTATGTAAAGCCGTACAGGCTCCTTAACGTCTTGGCTATCCACTCATGTTATTAAATTCATAATTTAACACCCTATTCATTATTAAATTTCCCTATACTTCACCTGACTCAAATATGGTCCAAGTCTGGCCTAGGCTAGAATTTCCAAGTCACTATTCAAAAGTTTTCTGGCCCAAATTCTTTCTCCATTGGGTTTTCCATAACGACGGAGACCGGTCGTTACAATAGATACCAATTTACCCATCACTCGTCCCCGAGTGATAAACTAGGAAAAACTGGCTAAGGCAAGAGTAAAGTAGTACCTGAATCATCAAATAACTGGGGATACTTGTCTCGGATGTCCTTTTTGACGAATCTCATCACCCCCTTTATGGGTGACACTTTTAGAAGAACTTGCTCACCAGCCTGAAACGTCATGTCCCTTACCTTACGATCTGCATACATTATCTGTCGACTCTGGACTGCTAGAAGCTTAGCTTGGATACTTCTCACCTTATCCTGAGCATCTTTAACCAAATCAACCCCCAAAGGTTTCACATCTCAGCCTCAAACCAACCAATCGAATACCTACACATCCTCCCATACAATGCCTCGAATGAAGTCATCTCAATACTCGAGTGATAATTATTGTTGTATGCAAACTTAACTAACAACAAAAGTTATTCCCAATAACCACCAAAGTTGATCGTACACACGTCTGCAACATGTTATCAAGGACCTTGACACAATCACCAGGACGAATCCTTTTTCACATAACCATGATAAAATGATAAATCAATACTCGCTACAATTAGAGGTGAGCCTGAACCAACCAACACACACTCATAATACCCAAACAATCATTGTTCTTATAAACATCTCCATCTCACAACATAAATTTCTATGAGCTTGAGTTATACAAATTTGATCTTTAGACATCAGATACTCATTGAGGGATATATCCAAGCATACAAACCCTTTAACAACACTATTGAAATGCTAGATTAGTAATTGTGATTGTACATTACCCTTAAGAATAGTAGATTTGGACCCAATGATCCCCACATTCAACCACACATAATTGATACATGACATTGACGACTAGATGAATATTAAGATTGTCGGACAAACATAAATACTCATGGTAGCTCTTCTATAAATTCTCATAAGCAAGGTGGTACATGTAGAACCACTGGAATACTTTAACAACTCCCAGACAACACCAAATATGTCATCTGAAATAACCAAGTCTTCCCAATCATCCCACTCCACCAAGAGAACATTGCAGGATCGATACACCTGATCCACCACTAGGGATCCACCCACAAAAGTGAAAATACACGTGAGCATAGCTAGTGAATCATACTCACAACCATCTACAACATGAAATAGATTGTCACATAAGAATTTACGGAATAAATATTGAATAACACTAAAGCTTTTCCTCGGAAGAGCCGATACCATCCATTTCCATTCAGTTGACTCCACATACTCTTCACATCATTCCACTGAAGCCCACACTCTCAATACTAACAACCATCATAAACACTCCGACCATTTACCTTACTCTAACGAACACTTTTAAATGAAAAGCTTTCTTAGGTACTTAACAATCAACAGTAATACACTTTACGACTTAACCCAGGTGTAAGTCCTTTCAAATGCTCAATACCTGATACAATTTATCATTTCTCACCTTGCAAATTCATACCTAGACAAAATATATCACTACAAATGTAGACTTACATTGAAAAATCTGAATTGTAAATTCAACTGTATAACACAATCCCCTTATCTATCAACATTAGCTTATACCTTGAAGATTTTTATGAATTCATGGATCTTCGCTTATCATTGATCGCCTCTCCATCAATCTTATAATATCTTTCGCGAAAAAATTCAATCATACTCATTACTAAACTCAAAAACAAAAATAAAGCACTTATCATCACAATCAAGCTAATGTCTGTACACTCCTTTCTCAAAAAAATTTCTATAGTTTTTAACCAATTTGATGGAGCCGTGACACTATTACAATAGCCACAGCAAAATGAATGAAATCACGCGACTCTGAACCCAATTATCTACCGCTATGAAGATACCTCTTTAGCCTTTGCAATCAAAAAAAATATTCTTACTGTCGCCTCTCTCAAAAGGTTGTACTACATCCCATTATTTTTCTTCATTATGACTCTAGCTCTTTTAAATTCTATTTGAATGGTGTCCCACCATCTCTTAAAACTTTCCATACAACCACGTTACTCACCAAATATTAGAAAACCATAACCTTAGATACCCGCAAGTCGTAATTACTATACAAAATTTGCTTAACCAACAATCTTATTATATAGTTGCATCCCATCACAATCCATCACGAACTCTTATTACCATTATGCTCAGTTAGCCCTGGCTATCACTAAGAAGTCAACCTTTTCATCCACATGACACCTCGAACACAGGTATACTCATTAAATTCAAAGTACTAACTCAATTGTATATGCACTTTCTTACTAAAATCTTCAATATACTTCACCCAAGTATACTCAATGAAACTTTCTTTATCCATAAACTTATCATTCCGGTATCAATCCACTCCTTTATGGCTTAAGATAAAATTACCAATCCTCATACTACCATCCTCCTCCTTAACAAACAAGACAGGAGCACCCCACGGGGAAGCACTAGGACGGATGAAACATTTATCAAGAACCTCCTGGATTTGAGCTTTAAGCTCTCACAATTCTTCCGGAGCCATGCGATAAGGAGAAATGGAGATGGGGCGAGTGCCAGGTTCCAAGTAAATGCAGAAATCTATATCTCTATCCGGAGGCATACCAGACAAATCGGTAAGAAACACTTCCTTGAATTCATACACTACAGGAATAGACTCAATAGAGGGAGGCTCAATATCAACATCTCGAATATGAGCTAAATACGCCAAACACCCATGCCCCATCAGTTTCCTAGCCCGCACGAAAGATATTACCTTAGCTGGCTTAGGCTTGTACACCCCTTCCCACTCTAACCTTTCCCTACCCGGGATCTCTAGAGTTACCGACTTAGCATTACAATTAAGCACAACATAATAGGGGGACAACCAAGTCATGCCTAAGATTATATCAAGTCATTCATATACAGAATAACCAAATCAGGCCAAGTATGAAAACCCATAAACAGGATAGGACAAGTACGATATACATGGGTGACTACGACTGACTCTCTAACTGGTGTAGAAACATGGATGGGGGAATCATGCACATCACAAACCGCATCAAATCCCAAGGCAAACTGAACTGACACATATGAATAAGTAGAACATGGATCAAACAAAACAGTAGCCATCCGGTCACAGACAAGGATAGTACATGTGATCACTGCATCAGACGCTTTAGCCTCGGTCTTGCCCGAAAAGGCATAAAAATGAGCCCTATCATCTTTACGGGCAACCTCATTGACTGGCTACACTGCTTCTCTACCTGTATTACCATTTCCCCGGCCTCCACGGCCTCGCTGATTCCCTCTTCGCCCACCTTGTGGACATCCTCGACCATTATTACCGCTGCCCGCGGGTACCACTGCTCTGGTCTGCTGCGGCACGGGGTCAAACATGTACGGATGGGGATAATCTCTCCTCATATGTCCAGGTTCTCCACAATTGTAACACACTTAATAACTTAACCAAGTAAGCATCACTGCTATTGGAGTAGTCATATCATGACCCTCTTTGATATACACTCAATCTAGGAAATCGTAGTAGAGATTTTAGCCTCAATTGTCGCAACATAATTTCATCATTTAGTAAGCAACCCATACATGTTATGACAACAATACTAAATGCATTTTCCAAAGTAATGGTGTTCATTATCTAGTCGTCGCTTACAAAAATTCTTGAATGTTGTCACCTTGGCAAAGTCTTCTGACTTCACCCCCTTCTACCTCCATCACAAAACCAACCACTTCCTAAGAAGATTTTTCTGAAGTAGCCCCTATAAGCTTAAATCTGCAAATCTAACCTTAATCCCTTCACAAAGCGATGAATTTGCTCTTTTTGACTGAGGCAAAGTGGAGTACAATATTTGGATGAAACACAAAATTTGGCCTTATAGGTTGCAACAAATATATTATGTTGCTCTATATTCAGGAACTCATCTCTCCTTCTATCCCTCAAAGTTCAGGGTATATACTTCTCCATAAAGAAAGATATAAAATGCTTCCCAAGTCATGAGTAGTACATTTACTAGTCGTCACTCAATATGAGACTACCACCACATTTTGACGTCTCCCTTGAACTTGTATATCATAAACTCAACACCAAATCACTCTATCTTATCCATCTTATGAAGCAGCTCATGACAATCAACAAGAAAATCCTAAGAATCTTAAGATTCAATACCTATGAAGAATGAAGGTTTCAACCTTATGAACATAATAAAAACCTCATGTTTGTCACTAGTCATTACATGCCCACATTGAATCGGGGAATCATGCTTATTTGGAAGGACGCATCCTCTCTTGCTAGCATTGGTGTTACCACTTCTGTTGCTCTAGTTCTGACCATAGAGGGAAGGACGGAAGATACCAATTTGTATCACCTAGATACCAATTGGATTCAAGTAATAGCATGAAGGAAAGAATGAAATGAGTTTTCCTAAAGTCCTATAGACTCTCGAAGAAAAGTACAGACGTCTCCGTACCATTCCGCAAGATTCTACTAGACTCATTTTGGTACAACGAGATCAACGAACCTAGGGCTCTAATAGCAACTTTGTCACGACCCAGACTGTCATGATTGGCACCCACACTAACCCTCCAGTGGGAGAACCATTACTACAACCCAACTAAGCAAAGTAACGAAAACTAGAACATTTAAAAATATGAAAGCAGGTTTAAATGACTAAGAAATACGGAGTTCCCATTGATTAACGCTCAAATTACACATCTTCCAATTATAGATGTAAAGACGATCGTTATTCAGTATAAAACCCAACGAAGAGTTGGGGTCGAACCCACTGGTAGTGGTATAATTATTCAGATTCAGTTATGAAGTACACATGTGGTCTAATTGGTTATAGGAATATACATTATCGAAAACATATAAACAAGTTTAAAGGAGTGACAACGAATGTCAGATGGGGGGTTTGGATTGTCAATTATCAGCTAAAAACACAACGAAAACAGGGGAAATGAAACTATAGAGAGGAAATCTTGGGATGTGATCAATTATAGGCAAATTTCACTATACGGGTTATTGAAATTACTAACAAATAGCTAAATATCAGTGGGTAGGCTAGACTATAAGTAAGATAGTTTTCTATCGAACAACTACCCCAATTCAAGTGATTTCTTTCGAACATCAACAAGCTTAACAAATAAGAACAGCCCACACCTTAATTCATCCACTTTATCGAGCTAGAAGGGTAGAATTGGATTTAGGATTTACTATTTTGAGTTAAACTCATATCAACCCAATACCTACAATCATTAATCGAAAGCTTTGGTTCTAAAACTTCTCTCTCAAGCAAGCCTAGAACTCTAGACTAGAATTGCATTTGCAACTACAATTCTTGATTAAAACAGAGCAATCAATTAAACCAACTTTAATTCAGCATTAAAATCAGTAAATAACAATACCCATAAGCTAATTCAGCCCATAATCACATGATCACACCCTAATAATTAGGGTTTTAGCTAAGCATCATAAAAAGGTAAAAACAGTTACCAACTAGATTAGCCATCAGCTAGGTAAAAGTCTCCAAGCCTTTACAATGCTCCAAAGTGATTAAATTCAAAAACCCACTTGCAAATCCTCAAAATTAAGCTTAGAAATCCTCAAAGTCTACAATAAGAACTGAAAAACTAAGGGAAAACTCTAACTCTAAAACTTGGGGATCAGAACTCCTCAATTTTCCTTTTCAATTCCAAGTTATAGTTACCCACTTTTTGGCCTGAAAGTCCATTCGGTGAAATAAGTCGTGCCTCGCCGAGTGGTTTGGCGATCCGCCCTTTTATCCCTTCCATCGCCATTTTGAATTGGTCATCAGCCTCCCATGTCCTGTAACTTTGGGCGATCCAACTTGTTGTCGCGGAGTGGATCAGCGATTCACCGACTGCCCATTTCTGTTGCCAACTTTGTTTTTCCCCAGGGATGGTACACTGAAACTTTGGGCGAGCTAAAGAGCTACTCGGCGGTTCACCGAGTGGTCTTGGCGATCACCAGGATCGCTTTTCTTAACTTCTTAAGCTTGTTAGTTCCTTTTTGTCCGGTAGTGTCCTTGCCTTGCTCTTTAGCCTGTAATGCTGCAAATCACCACTTTAACATCGGATTAGAGAATAAATTAGACATTTGAGGACACTTATACTATCAAACCAAAGCCCTAAATGAGTCAAAATCTCGGACTCATCAACACATCCAACTTAAACTTTTGCTTGTCCTCAAGTAAAACTCAAGATCAATCAGTTCAACAAGGATGTCTACAAACAGTGATGCATAAGACTCAACATAAATGCACACAACAAGGTTCAAACTACTCATGCAATGATCAATTGTGCACTCAAAGTTTCAAATTGTGACTCACCATCATCAAGTGTACTCAAGCTCACAATGCTTGCTTCAAATGCAAGTTCAAGCTCAACAAAGGTATTCAAATGCCCTCACAATAAAGATGATTTCATATTCACACAAAATCTCTCAACAATTTAAGGTTCCAGAATCACATACAACTCTCACACTCATAAAGATGAACACATGCATGACTCCACCCATAGGCTTGCCCTTATTTTCCAATCAACATTCGTTTTAGTTCACTCAAGATCAAAAAGGTCTTTTTACGGCTTGTAATGAGGCTGAGTGTAAAGGTATGCCAATTTAGGCTTAGTGGTTCCTACCTTCATGAAATATGGATTGAAATTCATTTTCTCCTTCTCTTTCGCATTCAAACATGATCATAATCCACCCCATTATTCAACTAGACACGAATCACCGGATACCCCATTTCTTTTGCTATTTTCACAACTTTATTTCACAATTTTTTCTCTTTTTCAGTCTTTTTCTTTTCTTTCTTCCTTTTCATTTCTTTTTCACTTTTCTTCTGTTTTTTTTAATAGAGGGATTCCATTATTTCCCAAACAAACCATTTCGGGGGAATGTTTCACACTTCTTGATTCTCCTTCTTTTTCACCACACCCCCTAAGTTGGCTATTCAAACAAACCATACTTCATGAAAGTTATGGGTGAAACGGTACAAAGAGGTCACAATTGTTCAAGTTTTTTCCAAGAAAAGTTAGGCTCAAAAGGGGCCAAGCAAGGTTCACACTTCTCACAAGGTTGTCCACAAAGAGGTCTGTTGTCAAATAGGCTCATCTTCAAAATATTTGCCTAAGATCATGTCTATTGCTTGCATCACTCAATCAACCGGACCAACGGGGCAAATTCTAGTTGTCATCAAGCACAATGTTCAATACTATCTCACCACACAAGGCATTGATACAATTATCAAACAAGACTCCACACTTTCTAGCTAGCGTGCAATGTTCATCACAAGAGACTTCATCGATAATTGGATAGTCAAAACAAGAAGTTCAAAGTTCACATATTTCCTATGTAACTTCGTTTGCCTCATCGTAGTCGCACATTCATTTTGTTCAATTAAGAGCACTATTCAAGTCATCGGTATTGACCACAACTGACACTCAAATTTGTACAAGAACAACCACAATCACACACACAAGAGGTGGCAAAAAAATTTAAATTTGTTTCAAAACCGCTTTCATATCAAAACAATGGGCCACAAGTTCTCAACAACCACAATATGTATCAAAACCAAAAGGCACCAATATTCAAAAAACAACCCAATAAACATCAGCCCAATATTCATAAAACAACCCAAAGAAGGTAGGTATAGAAATACCTCACCCCACCAACAAAAAAAAATGTAGTTGTCCTAAAATGCAAATACAACAAAAACATTCTAGAAAGTAACAGAGAAGGAGGTAAAGAGTCATCCTGCCAGGCTAGGCCTGCGGTGAAATCTGCTTATCAGTCACTCCATCTGTCGTGGCATCAGTGCCTGGTATCTCATCATCCTTGGCTCCACTGGAGCCCACCATAGTAGTATCCTGGAGCGATGCCTGTCTCACAGTCTCATTCTTGGTACCCTCCAAGTCAACCAAATCATCATACACCACCTCCTCTCGATCACAAAGCTGCTCCTCATCCGTATCAGCCTCGAAATCAGCATCAACGTCATCAGCTCTAGTCTCATCTCTAGTCGTAGTGGCTGGAGGCACCTCAGAACAAGCTGAAATATCTATGCTCGGGACATCTGGGATCTCTACAGTGCCAAAGAGCATGGGCAAATCAGTGGACTTCAGCTCGTCCACATCCTTACAGAGTCCAACAATATCAGCCTTCAAGGCCGTCACAGCATCAACAACACCCTGACTCTGCTCATAAGCCTCAACTCTGACTCTAAGCGCATCTAAGGCCAACTTGTGGCCATCAATCTGAGATATGATGGGTTTAAAGGTGGCAGCAATGGCTCTCTCAATCATCCCGGGGATAGCAGCCTCTAACCGGGAGGCACGCACATCGGCGGATTGGGCCAAATGCCTCATCTTGAACAACATCGCCTGGGTGATCGGGGGTCTAGAAACAGAAGCGGCAGCAGATCTATGGGGAGGGGGTGCAACAGAAGTACTCAGAGTCTCAGAAGGAGTGGTGCTAGAAGTACCTGAAGGCCCACCGGCCTGAGTAGGCATGACTGCCTCTACAGGTAACATGTCAATATCAACCTCTGGGGATGTGTCCACCGGGGCTGCTCTCTTCCTATCAGCCTCGTCCCACGTGTACTCAGCCTCTTTTCGCCGGATGTCAGTAGAGGAGTTAGGTGTCACCTCGACATCCTTCTTCTCATCTCGTGGAACTCGGGCCTGTCGACACAACTCGGTGATCAATATTGGAAATGGGAGAGAAGTTTGGCGCTGCTTGGCCCTCATGGCCATCTTATTCTCAATAATCAAACCCCAAATTTAGCCTCTTCCTTGCAATGATGGACCTAAGACAGGCCGTCTTTGGGTGGCGGAGGATAGACTCGTTCTGGGATGGCATGATCGTGCTGCTGATAAACCCAAACCAATACCTAGCTGCCGTATTAAGATCATTCTTCTCTATCGGTGCTCCGGCCTCAATCCACCTCGGGGTGATGTCGGAGAGAATGGGGGCCAGCCAACCTTTTAGGTTATCCAGAGTTTTTGTCTTGATCATACTGAGGTAGTCATGCATGAAGTCGGAAGCACGCCCAAACACAACATTTATTTCATCGCTGCTGCATTTAACCTTCTTTCCTTAAACCACCACAAAGTACACCGGCTTGAAGGCACTAGCCTTCTTCTTCCCTTGAGGCACCAAGTAACCATAAGCTGAGTAGAACTCCCGAACCCAAGTAGGATTGTATGGGCCACGGGGTTTGGTGAAAACCTTGAATTTGTGGAACATGAGAGTGGCCCACACCTCTGTATGTCTGTCCACCACACCATCGGTAGACAGTCTCTTTTCCTATAGTATGGTCCTCAATCCCTCATCCTTTAGTCGGATGAGTGACCAGGGAGGAGGACCCTGCACAGGGGGTGCCTGTACTACTGTCTGTACCGGAGGTACTGGGATCCTAGACGGATCATTCATCAACTCGGAGCGTAGCTCCGATCTCCTGGCCTCAAGTACTTGATCATCCTCACGCTCAGAGAAGGCAGCCTAAGAATTGCTCTGTGAGTCCTGTGAGCCTCCCTCACTGTCAGAGGTAGTGAGGTGTCTCTCGTAGACCCCCTCACTGTCTGAGCTTGCCTCCTCAGGAGGCACAACTACGGGTGCCTTACCCTTGCCTTTGTCTCCCTTTGGAGATAGTTTCATTGCCTTTGCTGTGGATGCAGCTGCATCCTCATGATGGTTATTCCTCGTGCCCGCTTCCAGGGCGGCATGTCTCTACCGTCGACTTTGGTTCTAGCCATTCCTGCAAAACAACATGAAAAACAATAGAAAAATTTCAGAAAAAATTGTTGCAGGAAGACTCTCCGAACCACTTTGGCGAGCCAGGTCATGCTCGCCGAACCACTTTGGCGAGCCAAGTCGGGCTCGCCGAAAGTTACGGCGCAAAAATTTCAAAAATTCAAAGATGGTCGGCGATGTCCAGGGCCTTTCGGCGGATCGCCGACACCTATCGGCAAACTAGAAGTAGCTCACCGAAAGTTACAGAATAATTATGGGAAAAGGGGCGCAGAAGGGCGATCAAGAAGAACTTTCAGCGATTCGTCGAGTGAACTCGGTGAGCTGAGGCGTATCACCGAAAGTTACAGAACAACAACTCAACATTTAGAGAAATTAAAGGCGATCCATGGGACGTTTAGCGAACCGCTGAACCCTTCGGCGAGCTCGACCCAGCTCACCCAATGGCCCAACGTCCCAGTTTTCACCCCGTACTTCAAAATCAAGCCCGCAGCCCACAAAATAAAAATTAAGCATTCACATTATGAAATTAAAGCAAGACCATACTACCCATGCCCTCGGGGTATTCAGACTTCCCCCGATTTGATGAAAATTGGCCATTTGACATCTTTTACCCTTAAGAATGACGTCAACCGCTCTATCATCGGGGACAATTCACCATTTAGTACAATTTGAGGCTACTCAGACTTCACCCCGCTAGACCCAACACAATTTCAATGCAACCCAATAATTTTAACTCGTTTTCAACAAGCCATGAAACGGGAATCATGATTAAAGGCCGATTAATTACGATTTCATTTAAGATTAGGCAAAAAAACAATCTCACGAAGATTCATATGACATTTCCCACAGATATCAACAACAAAACATCGATTTGCATTTGATTTCAACTAACAATCAAGTTCGGGGTTCGAAAAACCAACCTTTATACCGATTTTTTTGTAAAGCTAGGCGGCAAATAATTCCAAAGGTGATTCCGAGCAAAGATCCCAAGTAATATGAGGGTAAAAACACGAAAATACTAAAGATCTAATATCGGGTGAGAAAATGCGGGAGTTAAAAAGTAGGAAAGTGAAAGGATTTTGAAATTTTAAACCGTTTGGCCTTTAAAACCTTTCAGTTCGCGCGCTAGTCGGCAAGGTAAGTCACGTCCGCCAACCTACTCGGCGATGCGCCGAGTGGTGCTTTAGCCCGCCGAGTTTTACAGAACCTCTGGCAAGCCAGGTGGTTCCAACGGCGGTCCAAGTTGGGCTCGCCGACCGGAATTTTGGCTCGCTAAAGTGTCCTTTTCCCAAAACTTCAACTTTTCAACCAACACATTCAACACCCATTATTCAAACAACAGAAAAAAAGCAATAAACCTTGGGTTACCTCCCAAGAAGCCCCTCAGTTAACGTCGTGGCACGACGTGGATACGCTTTCAAGGATCATTCTTTGGGTTGGCCAAGGTATCACTTGGCAGTCCCCCTTTTGGCCTTGGGTTCAAATGAGATGAAATTTGACCTATTTGTGTTTCCAATTGCTTGATTGACACTGAATGAGAGGTGTCCGTCTGAGTAAGTGTAGAGACGTCTTCTTTCATTTCTTTCAAAACTTTTTCCGACCCCTCTACTTTATTTCGAATGCGAGAGAGCATGTCTTCCGTACGGACATTCTCCGAGTCAGCCCTTGGTTCCTTGGGCTTTTAACGCTCATGAGGTGGGATGTACCTATCCTTGTCACCCTCTCTTTCCTTCCAAGTGGCGTGATGATCACGCCATTCTCTGTCACGATCTCTCCATCCATCATCTATGTTCCAACCCAGATTTCCACCCGGCCTTGGATAGTTTTGATGAAAACCTCCTCCTTGATTTTCCAGGAAGTTCACTTCCTCATTATAAAACGCCTCAAAGTGTGCCTCATCGGGATTCGCTCCACCAACACCCACAGCATTTACACTCTTCAACCCACTACACATCACATTTTTTGACAATAAGTCCAGTTGGGTCATCATTTTTGCCATGTTTTGGTCTCTCTCTTGATCCTTCTCGATCTTCTCTTTTGTCATTCTAAAGGTGAGAGGAGACCCTTGGTCCTCACGAGTGTACCATGCTCTATTGATTTTGGTCATGCGATCAAGGAGTTGAGATGCGACCTCCCAAGGTTGTTGCATTATACCACCGGGAACAAGTTGATCAGCAACCCCTTTGTTCACCGAGTCAAGACTCCTGTAAAAGTATTGCAACAAGACATCGTGGGGAAGCCCATGAGTTGGGCATTGAAGTAATAGCTTTTGAAACCTTAGCCACGTCTCGTGGATTGGCTCGCCTTCCAACTGTTTAAAACCTTGAATACTATCCCTTAGCATCATCATTTTTTACGGAGGAAAGTATCTCACATAGAAAGCTGTGGTAAGTTCATCCCACGAAGTAATAGAATTTCTTGGGAGATCAGCTAGCCACTTGGTGGCCTCTCCCATCAAAGAAAATGGAAATAATTGAAGACAGACAGATTCTTGAGAAATATTTTTGAACGAGAACGGTCCACAAACGTCAACGAAATTCCGAATGTGCTCAAGGGGATCCTCATGAGCCAGCCCTCCAAACAATCCTTTTAATTGTAGGAGCTGAAGCATTGTGCTAGTGATGTGAAAAAGAGTGTTCCCTTCAGCAGGAGGTAAACGTATAGCCCCGACACCACTCAACTGGATAGGGTCGTTAACATTATTCAAATTCCCTATATCGTCTTGGTGGCCAACTTGGCTACCACTGCTCCCATTTACTCTCATTTCTTCTTCTGTTCAACACAACCAGCACAAACATAAACATGGTAAGTTGATTCAAGTATAACACAAAAAGATCACAATTTAAACTTCAATAATAGATTTCTAAACAACAACACTCCCCGACAGCGGCGCCATTTTTTATTTACGCTCAAATTACACCTCTTCCAATTCTAGATGTAAAGACGATCATTATTCAGTATAAAACCTAACGAATAGTTGGGGTTGAACCCACATGGAGCGGTAGAATTGTTCAGATTCAGTTATGAAGTACAAATGTAGTCTAATTGGTTATAGGAATATACATTATCAAAAACATATAAACAAGTTTAAAGGGGTGACAACAAATGTCAGATGGGGGTTTGGATTGTCAATTATCAGCTAAAAACACAATAAAAACAGGGGAAATGACATTATCGAGAGGAATTCTCGGGATGTGATCGATTATAGGCAAATTTCACTATACGGGTAATTGAAATTACTAACAAATAGCTAAATATCAGTGGGTAGGCTAGACTATAAGTTAGATAGTTTTCTCTCGAAAAACTACCCCGATTCAAGTGATTTCTTTCGAACATCAACAAGCTTAGCAAATAAGAACAGCCCACACCTTAATTCATCCACTCTCTCGAGCTAGAAGGGTAGAATCGAATTTAGTATTTACTCTTTCGAGCACAAACCATATTAACCCAATGACTACGATCATTAATCAAAAGCTTTGGTTCTACAACTTCTCTCTCAAGAAAGCCCAGAACTCTAGACTAGAATTGCATTTGCAACTACAATTCTTAGATTAAAACATAGCTATTAATTAAACCCACTTCAATTCAGCATTAAAATCAGTAAATAACAATACCCATAAGCTAATTCAGCCCATAATCACATGATCACACCGCAAGAATTGGGGTTTTAGCAAAGCATCATAAAAAGATAAAAAACAGTTACCAACTAGATTAACCATCAGCTGGGTAAAAGTCTCCAACCCTTTACAATGCTCCAAAGTGATTAAATTCAAAAACCCACTTGCAAATCCTCAAAATTAAGCTTAGAAATCCTCAAAGTCTACAATAAGAACTGAAAAACAAAGGGAAAACTCTAACTCTAAAACTTGGGGACCAGAACTCCTCAATTTTCCTTTTCAATTAAAATTTATAGTTGCCCACTTTTTGGCCTGAAAGTCCATTCAGCGGAATAAGTCGCGCCTCGCCGAGTGGTTCGGCGATCCGACCTTTGCTCCCTTCCATCACCATTTTGAATTGGTCATCAGCCTCCCAGGTCTTGTAACTTTGGGCGATCCAACTTGTTGTCACGGAGTGGATCGGCAATTCGCCGACTACCCATTTCTGTCGCCAACTTGGTTTTTCCTGAGGGCTGGTACGCTGGAACTTTGGGCGAGCTAAAGAGCCACTCGGCGGTTCGCTGAGTGGTCTTGGCGATCACCAGGATCGCTTTTCTTCACTTCTTCAGCTTGTTAGTTTCTTTTTTTCCGGTAGTGTCCTTGCCTTGCTCTTTAGCATGTAATGCTGCAAATCAACACTTTAACATCAGTTTAGTGCATAAATTAGGCATTTGAGGACACTTGTACTATCAAAACAAAGACCTAAATCAGTCAAAATCTCGGACACATCACCCATAAACTCCGAAAGTTTAGCAAACAACTAACATAACCATTACAGAAAACCAACCTCTAGAACCTGAAAGTCATTGTACCAAAACTACTAACCAACATGTCTAAGAGAAAAGGGTACAAACCCAAAACTAAGCATACGAACAAATCTAATTAGAAGTCTGCGTCCAAAAAGAATGGACTAAACAATAGAGGACCCATGGAAGCTTGAAAGAACTGGCTCAGCCTTGAATCCGGTCTCGATCAGTGATCTCCTAACTGAGGTCTGTCACTAGCCGCCTGAAGATGCCCTGTACTCAACAAAGAACGAGCAAGTGCAGTATCACTACACAAACCACAGTGTACTGGTAAGATCACGCGGCTATTCCAGTAAGGGAAACATAGGCAAGCAATCACAACACAGTAAACACACATATGCAGAATACATAGACCGTACAGTTCCCAATATAAACGACAATAGACATGAATGTATTAATCACAATGGTCCTCTCATGGAACCCACACCCAAACTGTTAGTGTGTCGGAACGTGACACTCGATCTAATATATGTGTCGGAACGTGACACCCGATCCAATATATGTGTCGGAACGTGACACCAGATCCAATATATGTGTCAGAACGTGACACTCGATCCAATCAACACAACCACAATCAAGTATTAGGTTCATGGCATGCAATCATTCATACATACTCATTTTCATTGGATTTGATTCGCATTTCCCTATTCACATACATGCATTCATACACTGAAGCAATTAACCGGCTACACAAACAAGAAATAAAACCATCACCTACCTCGAAACCAAGCTTAAATCTTCCTAAGACACTTGAGCCTTTCCTTTCCGGATTCGTTCAGCTTGTTCTTGGTCTAAAAATAATCAATTAACGTAGGGATCAATAAACAAAGCCTAATTTACCTGGATAATGATCAATCAATCTATCCATGACCAAACCCAAGATCCTAATGTTCAATTGGGGCTTTTTCTAGTATTAACATCAGGTCAAAACCCTCCCCCAACAATAATTACCCAAGAATCTAAGTTCTACGGATCGAAAGACGAATTAGGGGAGTAATAATGTTACCTTTAGCGCTAGAAGTTGTGGAAAGCTGTCAAGAACTTGCCCTGGGTCGTCTCTTAGCTCTCAAGAACGAAGGTTTGCAGAAAATAATGATTTTGGGGTATTTTTTCCCTATTTAAGTCGCGATTGTCCCGCCACAGCGGCCCCGCCCTGGTGGAACTAACCACACCCCGGCGGCTTGCACGGAGACAGAAAGTCATAATTTGAATTCCAAGCTTCCATTTCGCAACATACCTTCAACCCTTGACGTTCAAAAACTACCCTTTCACGCCAAGATCAGTTTCGGGAGTTCTACTCGTCCGCATTTGATTTCGTAAAGCCGTACATGCTCCTTAACGTCTTGGATATCTACTCATGTGATCAAATTCATAATTTATCCCTCATTCATTACCAGATTTTCCTAGACTTCACATGACTCAGATTTCGTCCAAGTCTAACCTAGGCTAGAATTTCCAAGTCACTACTCAAAAGTTTTCTGGCTCAAATTCTTTCCCAATTGGCTTTTTCATAACGACGGAGACCGGTCGTTACAATATGCCAATATGAGCTTTAAGAAAATGAGTTCAAATAGTGTCCCCTCAAACTCTCTTAGTTCCACAAATTCAAGCTTCTCAAATTGTTGGCCAACAAAATTTGGATCTTCACCTATGTTTCTTTTTGTATATATATATATTACAAAATAAAAGTAGTTCTAACCGTTTGTAGTTTTTTTAAAGTGTGATTTTCCACCTTTTTAAAATAAAATAAGACTCGAACGCCACTACTATTCCCACTTCCCTTCCCCCTCTATGTTGGCATCTATATATATATATATATATATATATAAATATTCAATTCAGTTCCATTGAATTGTTGAATTATCTATTTAGCAAACTTTGGCTATATTTTATAATTCTTAATATAATAAAATATAGATATTTCCTAAAATTTTGAAAATTGATACATATATAACTAACTTTTTTTCTCACTGATTTTGCGTATTTTTTTTAATGAATTTTTCTTGAAATAGAAAATAAGTATTAGCGAGTTATCTATCTTATATATCCTTATCCATTCAATGTGTTATTCAAAATTGATTTTGAAAATGTAACAATTACATAGTAATTAAATATTGTATAATTATATGATTTTTTTAAATATCATATAATTGTTATATGAATTTTTTTAAAACAATTGAAAGATAAAATTTAAAAATTTGAAGAGCCTGCCAACAATTTGATATTCAAGTTATTAACCTTTCTTATTGTTATTCTTAACATTATCATAATTGTAGAGCTTTGCTTAATTATATTTTATTTTAATCTAACAATTATATTTTATTAGGATAATATGGATTGTGCGACTGTATATGATTTTGAATAATTTGAATAAATAAATAAAAAAAATAAGCTAAAAATCATTACTACCAAGTTTAAACAATGAACCAAGTTTATATATTGATTTATTTCATAAGTATTCTATTATAACCTGGCAACGTGCTAAATTAATATTCTCCCATATAAAATTTATAATATTATTTTATTGTACGTTGAATTATGAAATTTTCAACGAATCAATATTTATGTAACACCCCGACTTTTCGGAACACTAATTTAACTCGTACCTTCTTGGAAAAACAAAGAGGATGAGTAATGAATTAAGAATGATGTCGTATGTCATATTTTAAGTGTTCAAGGGTTGTATCTCAAGTTTTTAAGTTAGGTAAGTTGCAAAATAAAAGTTGGCGAAAGTTATCGTAAGTCCCTTTTAAAATATTTCTCTGATATTTAGGTCAAATGTCTCGGAGGTTTTCTCCCAATCTATAAAGATTTATGGGGCCTACAACCCAGAAAATCGAAGGTCTACGAGTCTAATTTCCAACGCATCAAACCGTTTGTTCATACGACTTCATAATAGAGAGATATTCACGTTTTCGTGAGACTGCGTAAGCAGGCACGTGAGGTGGGTCCCCTAGGTCGGTGGAACGCTTTATATATATTCTTCTTCGACTTTTCTTCATTTTTTTCAGTAAATAACCAGAAAATTTAGAAAATCCACTTCTAGGATCAACCAAATTATATATTTTCTCGACTTAAGTCCTTGACGAAAGTTGTTCTACGCATTGAGCTCGTCATCATGGTATAATTTGTTTTATCAATTTCGTAGCATATCACACTTTGGTGTTGGGACAGAAAGGGTTTGGACATACTTTAAGGTTTTGAGGTGTATTACGAACTTAAGATCAAGGTAAGACCCTTCTTTCATCGACTATAGTTTTGATAAGCCACAAATAGCAATTTGTGACGGAAATACATATCTTTTATCGGATTATCATGGTATCTTCTATTTTCGTAGGTTGATTATAGTCCTGCCTTGTTGTAGTAGCGAGGGGGGCTGTGAGTAAAAGTCGTTAGGCCACGTGAATTCAGCGAAAAAGGTATGTTAAGGCTATTCCCTTCTTACGGCATGTTTCCTTAAAGCTTAGGAGCAATGTAATTGGGTTGTTATCG
>JAJONR010001512.1:0-106610 GCA_029582245.1 Solanum etuberosum | reverse complement strand
CATAATTCACATTCAAGAGAGAGTTAAGAGTAGAGTTCAAGAAAGTCTTTGAGTTCAATTGTGAATCCTTTGAGATCAACTATCGATTTGAACTAAGTTTTGAGGAAGTAAGTATGAGAATGAAAAGAGTCGTATGCATGATTTCCATAATGTTCTTTAGACCCTTGAGTCGAGTGGTTCATGCTCATAAATTCCACATGAACTCCCTACATTGAGTGTCTTCGAGAGGAGTAGCATCTTCGAGTCCTAATTATTTGAGCATTGAGTTCCTAATCCTTTTGAGATTATGTTCCTAATCATGAGGCTATTACATATTACACATGAAGTCCCTTTGTTGAGTAGTTCATGTCCATAATTCTTCATGAACCCTCTGAGTCGAGCATCCTTGAAATGAGTATCACCATTAATGCTTTTAGCGTAGACTAGTGGATCCACTTAGTGAGTAGGTTCTATACCCCGGAAAAGTAAAGGACGGCTCTGGCTGCGTGAGGCAAGACGTTGTATCATCACATAGCTCATAGTGATGGTTGTCGGTTAGAGAAACTCCCACAGAGATATTTTATATTCTTATATACACAGAGTTTACTTTGTATTTTCATATACAAGCAGATTTTTTCTTGTATCCTTGCATACAAACTACGTTACTATTGCATTTTTCAATACGTTGAGTTGCTTTCTACTGTTATAAAAGCTTTCCATATATTGCATCTGTATTGTTGCTTTATATTGAGTTGACTATCCAGAGTTAAGTATCCAGAGTTGATAATCCAGAGTTGAGTACCCAGAGTCGAGTATCTTATTATTGAGTCGAGCCTTAATTCACTGAGTTGAATATCTTATCATTGAGTTGAGCCCTCTTTTCTCTGATTTGAATTGAACTATGTTTCTTTGAGTTGAGTTGAGTTGAGTGAGTTGAGAAGAGGTAAGTATATTTCTATTCCACCAGTTCAAGCTTATGTTTATGCTTTAGAATTCCGCTTACATACTCGTACATTCCATGTACTGAGCCATTTGGCCTGCATAGTTTCATGATGTAGATACAGGTACTCATGATCATCAGGAGGAGCTTCGTTGATACCGTGTGCAGTTCGAGTTAGCTATGGTGAGCCTCCTTGCTTCTGTAGGGTTCCACTTTTACTTTCAGTTATATCAGTTGTTAGGATGTCGTGGGTCTTGTCCTGACCTCCATCTTTGTCAGTTAGAGGCTTCATATATAGACAGTAGAGTTTGAGAAGTTTGTTTCATTTATTTTGTTAAATGTTTTAAAGACTTGAGTAGTCTATTTCTAGCGAGTTGAATATATTATTTTATTCAGAGTTAATCTTCTGAGTTAAAGATTTTTTAATTGAGTTCAATGAATTTTATTCAGTTTTAACCTTTGTATGCTTGAGTTAATCTTCCACTTGTAGTCAGCCAGGAGAGGGTTCGCTTGGAGACCAACAATGGTTCTTGAGTGCCGGCCACTTCCAGGTGTAGGCTCGGGTCGTGACATAACCTTAGTTCATTATTAATGTGGGGGATTAGCCTTAACCGACATAGAGACCATGTGAGCTTTAACATGATCCCCCGGTGTCTCCATCACCGAAAAGGGTTGTCCTACTTGCCAAGGTAAGGACCATAAATGTGATCTAAAGTGGATCCACTAGCTAATGTCTATCTAAGACAATCATCCTATGGGGGCACATAGGTAAGGGATAAGGAGATTGCTTCTAGAAACCCGGCCTCTACTAATAGGAGAGCTTCCATCTCAATATCCTCTCGGTGCTAAGCATAAATCCCACGAAATAGTCAATTCTTACTTCTTCTTATTATCCATGGAAAGGCAAGTCATCTTTCCAATCCAAGCTAAGTCATCATCCATGGAAAGGCATCCTAGGATAACCAATCCAAGCTAGTTTCATTAGGATAGCTCCTTAATCTTTGATTCAATTAGGTGAGAAAGCCTTTCAACCTAAGAATCCTTATTATGTGAGTAAACCTTTCACATATTACTCTTATGTGTACATGAGAAAAATCCTTTCAATAACACATCATGATCATCATCATTGATACTTTACTCTCAAAGCATCCTTAAAATATTTGCATAGATTTCATAAGAAAATGCATAAGTCCATAATTTACCTCTTGAGGTTCAAAACCCACTTTCAATTATCAATGCTTAGAAAATATGGGTTAGATATGGATTTCATCATAAATTCATGTAAAGCTAGAAATACATATTTAATTTCATAAAACTCTTCCTATAAGATCAAAATTCTACATCATATGATTCATAACTTGAAAACATGGGGATTACATAGGTTCATGGGAAAAATCATCATAAAATCATAGTATTTCATCAATTCATGCATAAGAGATCATAATTCAATAATTTAAATCAATAATGAAAAGAACCCATGACAATTGAAGAAAACTCTAACTCAATTGGGGAATTCTACCTTTTGAAATAGAGGAATTGGGAACTCCATGAATGGAAGGAATCCATGGATGAAAACTATCATACATTGAATCCAAATGCTAGCCTTCAATGGAGGAATTGAGAGTTTACTTGAAACCCTAGGTTGAATTCTTCTTCTTCTTCAAGTTTCTACAGAGAGATATATTTTAGAGAGGAGATTTGATCTTATTTTTGTGATTTCGGAAGAATGAAGTGAATCGGCTAATTTGGGGGTTGAAAATACTTATATGGGGTCTTAGTGAAGGGTAAAATGACGTAGTGTATGAACTAATTAATTAGGAAAAGACCCAACTGCCCCTAAAAATAACTGCCAGACCATGACCTACGACCACCCATCGACGGACCGTGGACTGACCGACGGTCCGTCCTGCACGACCGTCGATGTTGGTCAGAAATTGGAATTTTGGCCAGTGAACCACAGACCCCGACCATAGACCGTGGTCTGACCTACGATCTGTAGGTCAGGCCGTGGTCCTAAGCCTCAGAAGACTTGGCAGGGTGGCCAATCCACAGACCACACTACGGTCTGTCGTCCTACCCACGGGCCGTGGTTGACCTCCGTGGCTGGCACCTGCAACTTCCAAAAAAATTGTTTCATTTCCCTTTTTCGGATATGGGGTATTACAGAGGTCTTGATTGAGGACCGATTGTATTTCAGTTTAGTTCCTCTACTATATGAGTGTAATGTTTGAAATTTATATTATTTGTCACTGTGAACGTTTTTTTGGATGTTAATGAACAAGTAAATTGTAGCCTACTTGTTCTTAAGCATCCAAAGCATCACGACCTGAGACTACACCTTAGTCATAACACAATGCGTGGAATTACAAGTGATTCCAAGCTAACCCTTGTTACTTGCATAGTCATGAGCAACTAAATATTAGCATGTAAAAGAATTAAAATGACTCATCGGAAGCATAATTGTGTAATAGTAGTTCAATATATATTTTGTAAAAAAGTTGTTGTATATAACAATTGTAATCTGAAAGAAATATATAATAGAGTAGAGTGAATACAACAACTCTAACTAACTATCTATGAAGCATATACTAATACTTATTATAATAGGCAAGGACATGACCCTTTCTCGTTTTAATAAATCCATGTGAATAGAAATAATATACTATAACTACAAATTGACTTGAGTGCTCAAAATTAGAGAACTCATCACCTGCTAGCTTAAAGTTGCGATCCAACACACTAGGATCCTGATAGTAAGAACCTTAATCAACATCACATGGAAAATTGAGGCACAAGAGGTATGCGAATCAATACTTTGAATGTACTAGTATGAGATATATGCATGATAATTTAAATATGAAAATGAAGTGCATTAACTTATGCGATGACCAAGTAGTAAAATATGCAACTGATAGATACTGAAACTCAAATAACTGAATGTAAGGTCAAAGCAATAATCTGAATATCTTAACATAAGATTAAATAATAGTCTTTGAAGAAGTCAAAAAAACCTTTGAAGAAAACATAGTTCTTTTGTGAGAAATTTATCATTAACCGACATAGACCATGTAATCTATAAGATGGAATTTGGCATCTTTCCCACACCGAAAATAGATTTTCCTACTTGTCCAGGTAAGGACCATACATATTACGTTAGGTTGATCCACTATTCATGTCTTCCTAAGATAAATCCTATGGAGGCACGTAGTTACGGACAAAGGAACTACTTCTAAAGACCAAACCTCTACCAGCAGTAGGGCTTCCATTCTAAAGTACTCTCGACGCTAAGTAAAATCCCAATGGAATAGACAAACTCATAATCATATCATATTCAAAATACTTGAAAAGGCAACAATGCAGACTACAAATCTAATCATAACTTCATATTAGAATAGCTCCTTTAAAATTGATAATTTCATAACTTCATTCATTACGAAACTCAACTATCTAAGCGTCTAAATATTGATTTCTTTCAAATGTGAGAAAATATTTCACAAATCACTGACACTTTATCTTAAAAGCATCCTTTACTCATAAATCATCACTTTCTTAAAACATGCATAGATTCATAATCATATTTTATGATTTCATAAGCATAGTTTATATTTATAAAATAGAAATAGGCATGTGTTCATGTGAAATCAATAAAAATTATGCATAATAAGATTAAATATAATTAATTGAATGACAATAAATTTAACTCATGGAGAATACATTAAAACCCTAGATTTTGAGTGAAATCAATTTGAAGTAAAATATACTTTCTTGAAATACTTCTTAATTAATGCACTTGATATTAAATATAAGAATACTTTCTTAAAAAATAATGCACAAGAATTATAACATACTTTCTTGAAACTCTTCTAAAATAATGCACTTGAAATTAAAAATAATAACAGTTTCTTGAAATACTTCTTCAAAATAATGTTCTTAAAACAAATTATTCTTTCTTGAACTTGTTATTGAAATACTTCTTTAAAATCTTAAACATACTTTACTTATGAAATTAATGCATATGAAATACTATGAAAAGGTTTTTAAATAACTTTGATTAGAAAGGGGTCCATGTGGTATAATAAGCATGAACCATGAACCAATAAACATAAATGACACGAAGTACAATAATTTTGCAGATAAAATCAAGAATAAATGATAAAAGATAATGAAAATTCAAAATAATAGAATTTGGGGTAAAAACCCTAGCCTTGATCTTAAAAAATATATATTGTAGAAGTAGGAAGCGAGGAAGAACAAAACTCCTCACTTTGATAATCTTACATGCCTTAAAAGCTCTATTAATCTTGAAAAAAGAACCCTAACTTGAAGAAGAACGATCTAGAAATCCTTTCTTGAGATTTTAAAATAAGTTTCTTGAAATTCCTATAGTCAAGTGTTATGATTTTAATTATTGATTCATTATTTAGAAGAAGGAATTTCAATTGTAAAGATTAAAATCTTTAGAGAAGGATTTACCTTGAAGAAGAATGTTGAAAAAAAATTGAATGAACATTGCATGAAAAAGAATCTTGAAAAATATTTGAAAGAATCTTGCTTGGAAGTCTTAAGCTTTGGTTTTCTTAAGAATTTTATCTTAGGGTTTGAGAGAGGAGAAGAAGAAGTTAAAAGATTGAAATATAATTGTTTAAGGCTTTATAGAAGTTGAGAAAACTGTTTTAAGGTTTTCCTAGTGGTATATCAACAAGAAAATTACTTTTTTTTTAAATTTTCCCGCGGCTAAACTGCAACTTCACTACATTATTTAGTAAAATAATTATAACTATCTACACCGATCTTGGAATGACATAAACTTGGTGGCGTTGGAAAGAAGATTTATAGACCTTTAATTTAATTGACTATGGGCCACCAAAATCTTCATGTTTTAAGAGATATGATCGATTCAGGTTGACCTAAGAAAAATCTTATATGAAAACTCTACTAATAAGAAAACTTTCAACTCAACTTTGTTTTAGAGGACTATTATTACCTTAATTCATCTCCAAATAAATTCCCACACTAAACAATTGACTTTAACACCTAGTAAAAATTAAGAATCATCATGTATAAACAACACCTTCGCAATCACAAAAAGTATAAATAACAAACATCGCACTCCTAGAGCATAGGAGCTAACCTAGAAACCAGTTGGTCCTCGACCGAGGCTTTAAGCCTAAATACTATAACCAACTCAACAACGATAAGAGAAGGAGAAACAACTCTAACCAAGAAGCAAAAGGGATCATAAAGAGGCAACATACAAAGGACTAACTCAAGAGTCTCCTCTCCTACATGAATAAAATCACCCAAAGGTACAATAAAACTAGGTCCATCCTACGGCCATAATATGCATTGAAAGATTCAAGTCTAACCAAGGGATTTGGACTTCATCAAAATAACTAGTATAACCAAAAAGAACCTCACAAAGAAAAACAACTACACGGTCCCTGCACAAGTGAAATTTTGCGTTATTAGTTTGGCTTACCTACTAGTTGAACGTAGTATGTGTAATCATGACCTGAGTTTTAAGGTTGTGAGAGATTGGTATCAGAGCTCTAGGCTTGCCGGTATCATCGATATGAGATCAAGTATGTAGTAAAGACTTACGGATCGGTCTGGAGACGTCTGTATCCATTGTTAAGGAGGCTATAGGAAAATCATAGGAATCCCATTCTTGATTCCTTATCGTGTTTTTTTCTTTGATTAACCTCTAAAACTACTTATTTAGAATCTACTTCTCTTAGATGTCTAGCACGAAGTGTTCGATGGATGTGGAATGGATCATCGAATCATACCACTAGGGCTTTGATACCTGATTAGGACATCGAGGATGTTTAATGATATCTACAGTCCTAGAGAGCAGAACATGTTTCGATAGAGTTAGTTTTCTTCCTTGACTCTCCAAGATTCATTTGTGGGAGTTCTGAGTCTCATCATAGGTACACCAAAGTCTAGTGAGGTTCTTGGTACAACTCATGATTCACAGGCTAGAGTTGGGGTTGTAGGCAACAAGCAGGGTTCCTTATATGTTTTTAAGTACACGATCAAGTTCTCGAGTAGTCTACACACACTCTTTCATTATTTATTATAGAGCAATACACAATTCAGTGATTCATTAAAGGATTGATTTTGCCACTTCATCTAGCGTCAAAACACTTGATCACAGTTGGGTCTTCTTTTCCCTAAGTGGTTTGTCATGCGACTGTCGTGGAGGAGGCATGAATTGACACTTTCTCAATTAGTGGTAAAAGGCTATGCCATCAGTACAATGGTGATAGGATCGCACCCCAAGGTAGAAATCATCTCAGTTAGGATCATCATCACTCTCGACCTACAAGACCCATTGAGAGAGCATCTCGGATTCCAGGCGATACTGTGGCAAGTTAGGGCACCTAGAGTGGATAGTTTTCACGACAAATTTCTTAGTGTTTTTGATTTTGGATATTCAGGTTCTGGGTTCATTCCATTTTCATTAGGCCATCTTAGCAAGTTGTTTTCTGTGGGAAGTGTTATGATTGTTGCAAGTTCAACAACTTTGCGAAGGAGTTTCATAGTAGTTGACCTTTGATACTGCATGGTCAGCAGTTTCAGGCCCCTAGGTTCTTGGTAAAGTAAGCTAGGGTAGGTCCCCAAAGTGTTAGAAGTGGTGCCCCTAGTATTGTATTTAGTGATGTATATGTTCAATTAGGGGTCAGACACGTTCCATTCAATTCTCTTATAGGCAATCCATGGATTGATGTTCCAAGTATCGATAGTATAAGTGTGATTTCATATTTAATTTACCCCTTGATTGCTTATATTGTGTAGATTTGGGGTTTTTATTCCCATACATTCCTATGTGTCTTGGTTTCAACTTGTTATTTGTTGTGAAATCCTTATTTTGTGTTATGTGTCAATGTTTATCCCCCTCTAGAGTATTTCATGTAGTAGTGAATATTCTTAGCATTGTTTCTATGTTTGACTAGTTGTGGAGTAATACCTTGTGCCTTTGTGCTTAACTATATTTCTCAGGTAAGTTATTTTTTCTGTTATTGTGACTAGATTATCTATGTTGAATACCTTTGTCACTCATTGTCCCCTGGTTAGTTGTTATGACATTAGTTGTTGAGAGAGTGGTGCGTTGGAAGGTGTGATCTTTGGTTGGTTTGGCTCAAAATTACTTTCGTCGGTTCTTTCCCTTGCCTAAATCATATTCCTTGTTCCTATGTGGCAAGGTTGAGGGTTTTCCTCTTTTTGACGTCCTAATTTGTCTCTTCGTGGTACGCTTGGTGTTTAGAATTGGTAGTTAAGCCGACGATTGACTCTTGTAATGTCGGATGGTTGTGTTTGAGTTTTGGAGGTTAAAAGGCTAGTAGTTTAGAATGTTATAAGTATGACAATGACTTGGCCACAGGTTTTCTATGGAAGGGTTTGTGAGGTTTGTGGGGATTATTGAGTAATACACATATGTTCTATTGACAACCAGCAGAGAAAAGTAAGTTACTTTTTAACAAGGGTGTCCACTTTGTTGATTATTGGTTCATTTCACCAACATTGGGGTATAGTTCCCATTTATGGACTTCCTGGTGTTTAGCTATCATTATTTGAGTTATGGGTTATGGTAATGTTCTACATTCTGAGCAAGACTACTTTTTTCATTCTAATCACTTTTTAATACCTTTGTTTTGTTGGAGTTCCATGAAGGTTGTGTCAATATGTGGTGGCGTTCATTAACGACTTCTAAACTTCTATTTTGCTAGAGACTAGGAATCTCTTTAGAAGGCTCATCTTCTGATTAAGTACAAGTAATTTGTGGATTAACAATGTTCACTTATTTTAGGATGAGAGGTTTTGTGTCTACCATTCTTGTTACCTTGCGGTTGTTTGGCTTTGTTGCATCACTCTTGATAGTTTTGATATGTTTTTCCTCTACCTATCAGTTCAATTTCCCTTGGATTAGGGTGGTTTACTTAGTTTTTCACTCGAACGGTGGTTCGTGGATTCTTAGTTGTAGTCTCTATTACTTTAGGCTTACAGTTTAATGTAAATTTTGTTTTCTAGAAGATAATGAGTAGAAGGTTATCATTGGAGTTAGGCTTAGTGTGGTTGCTGCTGTAGATTGGTCGTCCCTTGGAGTAGTATTTCAATTTTGAGAGGTTACATTCAAACTTATGTTTTTGGGTTTGAGAGTGATTAGGGTTGAACTTTGGCCTTGTTTTCTGGGCTGAATTACTTCTTATTGCTTTTGTCGCTCTTCGATGTTCAGATGGTGCTGGGAACTGTTTGTATGGTTCAGGATAGGTAAGATATCTGTGATGAATATAAGGTTTTGGGTTTGGAGTAGGAAGGAAAAAGTTTTACAGGTTTGGAGTAGGAAGGAAATAGTTTTACAGGTTTGGAGAAGGAAGGAAATTTTTTACATAAGAGCTAAGTAACTTTTTCTCTTGTTTGTTGGTCGCCTCATTATGTTGTATCTGTGTGGTATTGGTTCATCTCAGATAGGTATGTTGCATTAATTTTTGTTTGGTCTGGTTGAAAGGAAGTCACTACCAAAAGGAAGGAGTTGGGATTTCTATTTTGAGTTTTGGAGGGATGAAGTCAATTACTGAATTTCTATGAACCTAAGTTTTGGGTTGGGGTCGCTCGACCTCAGAGGGTATTTTTAAGGTCAGAAAAAGCATGTGGGACTAGTACCCTTTGATAGTGGATGTTGTAATGACCCTAAAGGTTATTTTTGCTTCTTTTTTTTAATCTTTTCAGCATTAAGAGTTTTCATGTAGCAGCCCAAGTAATTTATGACTTGCTTGGATTGATAGTTCAAACGTCGGGTCGTTCGTTTGAGTTTGGTGCAAGTTTCCATGTGTTGGCTCCTTTAAAACATGAATGATTTACTTCGGTAGGAATTTCAAGAAGACGACCTACGAATGTCATTCTGATGGTTTAATCAGCTATGGAAGGGCCATTTAAGGCTAGGGCATGCTTGGTTTGGGCCCCAAGGTTTTTTCTGCGAGATTGTATCATTAGGTGTTTTAACTTTGAACCTTTAGTCAAGGTTTGACTTTGCTCAACATTCTTGGTAAATGTGGCTTGTCACGACCCAAGGTACCCCCTAGGCGTAACATGGCGTATAGGACCCCGAGAGGCCCCATACAAGACACTTAGCATTCATAACATAAGAAATAGAACGAAAGAGATAAAGAACAACATTTCAAGTCCAAACACTTGTCTCATTAGCCATCTACTACATAAGAATGAAATTCGGCCTAGCCCATACATCATGTCCAAAACTGAAAGTAAGAAAGAAAACTGAAAACACTAAAAATTCGTCCTCGAAGCATGAGGACTCACCAAAGCTCGAAATCTCTCAAATCAACCTCTAGCCACGAAGCTGAGAACCCTGATTGTCGGACCCTACATTTGGGGAAATGTAGGCAAGAGTATGCGTTTGTACAAACATGTACCAAGTATGATAGCTATGCATATAAATATTTAAATCATGCTAAAATAGGACATTTTCATGAGCATGCAATGATCAAGCTAAAACATGAAACTTGAGAGTTAGGAAGCATATGTCATAAAACATGATCAATGCATGTGAAATGATCTTAAAACATACTTACGATACTTCTTGAAGTAACCCTAGTTCATCATAACTTGCTTTTTGGAATAGCCTTAACTGACATATAAGACCATGAGAGCCATTATCATGTAATCTGGTGTCTCCCACACCGAAAAGAGTTGTCCTACTTGCCACGGTAAGGACCATGAACTTCTAGCTATTATGGATCCACTAGCTAATGTCTATCTAGACAATCCTATGTTGGCACACAATTTATGGACATGGGTAATCGCCACTTTACCACTTGGTTCTAAGCTTAACTTCCACGGAATGGTTCTCATTCATCTTTATTTTAGCTCTTAAAGTAACATGGGTAATTGCCTCTTGTCCTTACATCATTTGACATGGGTAATCGCCTCTTGTCTTTCTATCATATGACATGGTAATCGCCTCTTGTCTTTTACTTAGAGAGCATGGGTAATCACCTATTTCCTCGACATTAGCATAGATTCTTACTTATTGTTTCCTTTTAGGTGAGAAGACCTTTCAACCCTAAGAACACTTCTTATGTGATAAATCCTTTCACAACGATGCTTTCATGTGTATATGAGAAATTATTTCAACAACAGAACAATAACAACATCATTGATACTTCACTCTCAAAGCATCCTTAAATCATTTTTATCAATTTCATAAGAACATGCATAATTCCATAATTCACCCTTCTTAGCTCAAAACTCACTTTCATGCACCAACATCTAGAAAACATGAGTTAAACATAGGTTCATGGAAATTCATAATAAATTCATGTAATTCTATCAATTCATGTTTGATTTCATATAATCTTCTTTCATAATCCAAAATCCACAATATATCAACATAACTTGAAAAATACGGGGATTACATGGGTTCATGGGGAATCATCATAAAAACACGAAATTAACAAAATTCATGTATAAAAAATAATAAATCCATCAATTAAATCAATAACCAAGAGAACCCACAACATAGAAAAAAATCCTAACTCAATTGGAGATTTCTATCTTTGAAAATAAGAGAATTTGGAAACTCCATGAATGGAAGGACTCCATGGATGAAAACTATCATACCTCAATGCCAAAAGTTTGCCTTCAATGGTGGAATTGGAGACATGCCTTGAAACCCTAGATTGAACCGTTCTTCTTCAAGTTTTCTAGAGAGAGAAATATTTTGGAGAGGAAGAACTTGATCTTCTTTGGTAAATTTAAGAGAATGGGTTGAATTTGGGCTTAAAATCACTTATATAAGGGTTCTAGGTAAGGGAAAAATGACGTAGTATCAAGATAAAATAATTAGGAAATGACCCAACTTCCCTTAACTTACAGCTGACGCAAAACTCCAGATGGAGGCCCACACGAGTCGTCTCAGGGTCCACGAGTCGTCTGGGCAGTCGTGACCCTGCACCAGTGGGTTGGGGGATTCTGCCTCCCCTTTATGACCACCACCACGACCCGTTTGGCTCATCATGAGTTGTCTGGGTGCTCGTGAGAGGAGCCTGGCCTTGGAGGGGACAATGTTCACTCACCACGGGCACCACCACGAGATGTGGTCCCCTTCGTGGCCCGTGAAGGGCTCCATGAAGGGTGACATGGCTCAATGGAGGGGTGGTGACCTCCCTCTTGCCTCCCTTTTCTAGGTTTCTTGATTTTGAGGTGTTACATCATCTCCCCCTTGGGAATATTCGTCCTCGAATGGGATCCTAGATATCACATGAAGGGAAGAACTCTAAACTAG
Organism: Solanum etuberosum; assembly: GCA_029582245.1. Lineage (NCBI taxonomy): Eukaryota > Viridiplantae > Streptophyta > Magnoliopsida > Solanales > Solanaceae > Solanum > Solanum etuberosum. The sequence continues at coordinate 94,386 of JAJONR010001512.1, read as the reverse complement.
CAACCCATCATGCATGCAATCACATAAATGCACATATCCTAGGAGGAAACATCAACTCCAAGCTAAAGAATGTTCAAAACATCATATCTTTAAGTTTATATGCAACTCATACTCAAATGCACATAAACATGTAGAAATCAATCAAGTTGACTCATTTTCTCAAAACTTAAGCTTTTTCATGAACATGCATAAATGAGGAAATCATGGGAATATCTAAGATACATGACACCAAAAGAGTAAACCATGAGGAACTAAATAGCTCAAGCTAGAGTAGGGGTAGAAGGAAAGAGATGAGGATATTGGGACATCATATCGGCCTCGGCCTCCCAAGTAGCACCCTCAACTAACTGATTCCTCCACAACACTTTCGCTGAAGCAACTTCTTTATTTCTCAACTTCTTGACTTGCCAGTCTAAAATCTCAACCGGAGCTTCTTCATAGGAAAGATTCTCCTTAACTCCCAAACCTTCTAAGGTAACTATAGATGTCGGATCACCAACACATGTCTTCAACATAGAGACATAGAAAATCGGATGCACCGATGCCAATTCACTATGCCATTCAAGTTCATAACCAACCTTACCAACATGCCTAAAAATCTGATATGGGCCTACATAACGAGGACTAAGCTTCCCCTTCTTACCAAACCTCATGAAGCCCTTCATGATTGAGATTTTAAAGTAAACAAAATCATGAACATCAAACTCAAGATCTCTTCTTCTCACATCTGCATATGACTTTTGCCGACTTTGAGCCGTTTTCAACCTTTCTCTAATAAGTCAAACATTTTCCATAGGATCATGCACCAACTCGGGACCTATTAGTGCAACTTCACCCACCTCAAACCAGCCTATAGGAGATCTACACCTCCTAGCATACAATGCCTCAAATGGAGCCATGCTAATACTTGAGTGATAACTATTGTATAGGTAAACTCAATCAAAGGCAAATGATCATCCCAATTACCCTTGAAATCAATCACACAAGCTCTCAACATATCTTCCAATGTTGGGATAGTATGCTCCGCTTGTCCATCGGTTTGTGGATGAAAGGCCATACTAAGCTTAACACGATTACCAAGACCCTTCTGAAAAGATTTCCAAAACTGAGAAATGAATTGAGTACCACGATCGGAGATGATGGATAAAGGCACTCCATGCAACTTTACCATTTCTCTCAAGTATAATCTAGCATAATCCTCCACCGAATAAGAAACCTTGTTGTGAATAAAATGAGCCAATTTCTTCATTCGATCTACATAACCCAAATCGAGTCATGTTGTGCCCGGGTGCGAGGCAAACCAACAACAAAGTCTATATTCATATCTTCCCACTTCCAAGTAGGAATGTTAATGTCCTGGGATAAACCTCCCCGTTTCTGATGTTCAACTTTCACTTGTTGGCAATTAGGGAACTTAGCCACAAACTCTGCAATACCCTTCTTTATCCCATTCCACCAATAGATCTCCTGCAAATCACGATACATCTTGGTGGCTCCCGGGTGAATAGAATACCGAGAACTTTGGGCTTCTAACAAGATCTATTCCCTCAAGTCATCAACATTAGGAACACACAAACGACCTTGGTATCTAAGTACACCATCTTCCCCTTGGGAGAAAGACTCTACGGACCTTTTAAGCACCGCTTCCTTCAATTCAACCAAAGTTGGATCAAGACCTTGCTTAGATTTCACATCCGCCATAACAGAAGATTCTAAACTACTGTGGACCATAACACCACCCTTGGTAGAGTCCACTAATTGAACACCCAACCGGGCCAATCTATGAACATCTCGAACCAACTCCTTCTTATCTTCTTCAATATGAGCAACACTACCCATAGATAACCGACTTAGAGCATCCGCCACCACATTAGCTTTTCTGGGGTGATAGAGAACACTCATATCATAATCCTTCAATAACGCAAGCCACCTTCTTTGGCAAAGATTTAGATCCTTCTGGTTAAACATATATTGTAAACTCTTACGGTCGGTAAAAACATCTACATGAACACCATACAAATAGTGACACCAAATCATTAAGGAAAAAACAACCGTCGCTAGTTCAAGGTCATGGATAAGATAATTCTTTTCATGAACCTTAATTTTCCTTAAAGCATAGTCAATAACTTTTCCATTTTGCATAAGTACACATCCTAGCCCAATTCTCGAGGCATCACAATAAACAACAAAACCATAAGTCCCTTTTGGCAAAGTCAACATTGGAGCGGAAGTAAGTCTGTTCTTCAATACCTGAAAACTCTTCTTACATGCTTCGGACCATATGAACTTAGCCTTCTTTTGAGTCAATGTTGTTAATGGAGAGGCAATCGAAGCAAACCCCTCAACAAATCTTCTATAGTAACCAGCCAAACCCAAGAAGCTTCTAATATCTGAAAGGGATAGATGTCTAGGCCAACTCTTGACCGCATCTTTCTGCTTAGGATCTACCTCAATACCCTTACTTGAAACAATGTGACCAAGAAAAGCTATGTACCTTAGCCAAAACACACATTTGCTAAACTTTGCAAAGATTTGTTGGTCCTTGAGAATTTGCAACACAATCCTCAAATGATTGATGTGATCATCCTTACTTCTTGAATAAATCAATATATCATCAATAAACACAATCTCAAACATGTCAACATATTGTCTAAACACCCTATTAATCAAATCCATAAAAGCGGCTGGAGCATTATTCAAACCAAAAGACATCACAAAAAACTCAAAATGACCATATCGGGTTTTAATAGTCGTTTTTGGAATATCATCTTCCTTCGCCCTCAATTGGTGATAACCCGACCGGAGGTCAATTTTGGAAAAATAACTTACCCCTTGAAGTTGGTCAAACAGATCATCTATTCTTGGGAGAGGATACTTATTCTTAACGGTAACCTTGTTCAACTGCGGATAGTCTATACACAAATGGAGAGAACCATCTTTCTTTTTAACAAATAAAACTAGAGCACCCCATTGAGAGATACTCGATCGGATGAAACCCTTATCCAACAAATCTTTCAATTGCTCATTCAACTCTTTAAGTTCTGTCGGAGCCATTTAGTAAGGAGGGATAGAAATAGGTTGCATATCTGGGAGAAGGTCAATATAGAAGTCTATTTCCCTTTTGGGAGGAATACCGGGTAAATCATCTAGGAAAACTTCTGGAAACTTGTTAACAACGGGGACCGACTCAAGAGTAGGGGTTTCAGATTCCACATCCCTCACCCTAACTAGATGGTATATGCAACCCTTAGCAATCATCTTTCTAGATTTAAGACAAGAGACAAACTCACCCTTAGGCATATAATTTCCCCCATTCCATTCTAGGACAGGCTCATTCAGGAACTTAAATTTGACTACATGAGTTCTACAGTCAATAGAAGCATACATAAGTGTAGCCAATCCATACCAAGGATAACATCAAAATCTATCATATCAAGCTCTGCCAAATCAACAAGAGTAACTCTATGGGAAAAGGAGACGAGACACTTTCTATAGACCGTCTTAGCCACAATAGAATCACCAATAGGAGTAAAGAAAGAAAAAGGATCTAACAACACATCTGGAAGAATATCAAACCCCATAGCCATATATGGTGTCACGAAAGACAAGGTATCACCGAGATCAAGTAAAGCATAAACATCAAGTTGGAATACTTTCAACATATCGGTAACCACATTGGGAGAACCCTCTTGTTCACCACGAGTCTGAAGTGGATAGAATCAGTTTTTCTTGGGAGCATTTTAACCCGAACCACTTGGACCGGATGAAGGATTGGGTTGAGCCCTTCGGTGATTATCTCCCTCATTATTTGCGGGTGAAGGGCAATCTCTTATCTTGTGGTCCATCTTACCACACCCAAAACAAGCATTGGAACCCGCTAGACATTTGCCCTCGTGCTTCCTTCCACACTCAGTCCAAGTAGGCAATAGAGACCCATAACCATTTCCTCCTTGAGGCTTAGGGTTAGACACTGTAACACCTCATAAACCTAACAGAACTGAACAACAGAAATTGGGTGAACCACAGAGGGGTTCACGGACCGTGAAAGGGACAACGGTCCGTCGACCTGCTTGTGGTTCACACCCAGCCAGCGTGGTGGACCACGGTGCCCACCACGGTCCGTGGTCCCACTCACGAGCCGTGGATTAGCCCATCAAGTCAAACCAGCAGACCCCCTAGCCCAAGTGAAGAACCACGGTGGCCTTCACGGTTCGTGGTCCTTCACACGGTTCGTGAAGTGGACCGTAGATGGGAGTACCAAGAACTAGTAAGCACTGGCCAGCAACCACGACCAACTCGACGGACCGTGGTTCCATCAACTGTCCTTCAGTGGCTCCGTGGGTGGGCCTCGTCAGCTGTTAAGTCAGGGCCGTTTTGGTCTTTTCCCCTATGCATTTGGCATTTAAACTACGTCTTTTAATACTTAAACTACGTTGTTCTACACAGTTTAAGCCTAATATCCTAGTCAGACATTACACAGGACCCTCATTCACCAAAACTTAGAGAAAAAAAAGAAGAAAGAGGCGCCAGTTTCCCAAGAAGAATCAAAGGGTTTTCTTCAAGTTTCAGCCCCAAAATCAAAGGATTTCTCTGTAGATTTCATCACCAGGTATGTGGGATTTCACTAGTGGGTTCCTTTCATCCACTAGGTCCCTAGAATTCAGTCAGTTCCTTGATTCCCCATATCTTGTTTAGACCTAGGGTTTCTAAAATAAAGGATATTTACTGTGATTTAGCTGTTGTAGTATCCTAAATTGAAATAGCTTGTTTCTCAGAAAGTCTACTAAATTCCTTGTATGAAACTTAGAACCCTAGTTTGTATAAATTCTCTTAGTTTATGAATTATACTTGCTAGGTCAGTTAAACAGATAATCATGCTCCAGATTTTGAATATTACATTATCAGTATATACATGTTGCATTCTCAGATTGCACGTCAGTATTTTGAACTATTCAGTATTTCAATTACATTTGTGTCATATACATATTCAGTATGGAGTAGACTTAGCACCGAGTTGGACTAGGGTTCAGCATACCCTCATAGTCCCAGAACTACATTCCCCCATAGGAGTATAAGTCCCCTATGTTGGGCATCAGATTTAGTGATCACGCCAGTCATGCCATTATACCCCTGTCAGGGTATATTAGGTCGTCTCGATGGGCCGTATACATCGGACTCCATATTTAGCTCACGTGGTTTATGTCAGTTAATACTAGCTTCCACAGTCAGACTCTTAGTGCATTTGACCAGGTTTTCAGTATATACTTCAGCATTCAGTTCAACATGTTATGTTCATGATTAGTACTTGGTCATTGCATTCAGCTTAGCTTTCCAGTTATGTTTCAGTATTTACATTCCTTCTCAAATTATGTCATTGCTCGGTTATGATTTGTTCAGCTTATATATATTTATTCAGCTTAGTATCTAAATCCTGCATGCTCAGTACATTCCAAGTTCTAACGCATACTCTGTGCTACATCCTTTCATGATGTACGTTCAGGTACTCAGCATCCAGATCACGCTTAGATCGATTCTCGGTCTGACTTCAGCAGCTTCAGTGGTGAGTCTTCATAATTCGAGGACAGTAGACATGCTTTTAATTGTAGTCTTTTATTCAGTTTTCAGTTTTTGTTAGAGTTACTAAGGGTCCATGTCCCAGCAACTCAACTCAGTTAGAGGCTTTTCAAACGTAGTAGTAGATTCATCTTGAGTTGAGAAGTGTTTGTTTCAGTTAACATTAAACTCTTAGTATGTTTTATATATTCAGACTAGTTGGGGTTTTCCCCATTTCAGATAGCCAGTGTTTTAGCTTCCGCATAGTATATGTTTTACTCAGTTATTCTTGGTGTGATTGATATATACCAGACACAGGGTTAGCTTGGGGTCACTCGTGATCCTAGGTCCCGTGTTACGTCAAGGGGATAGCCTAGGGGCGTGACAAACTTGTTATCAGAGCATTAGGTTCAAGAGTCCTAGGATGTCTGAAAACCACACTAAGTAGAGTCTCTTTCATGAGTGTGAAGCACGCCACACCTATGAGGGGGAGGCTACGAAGTGTTTAAGAAAAACATCACCTTATTTGCTATTCTTATCGTGCGTTGGTATGATCCAACTTCTCCTATCTAATCCATCGTTATACTTTTCAGATCATGCCTCCTCATAGAGATAACACACGGAATGCTAATGCACGTAATGCTAACGCAGTTCCTCCATTCCCAAACCATGAGGTTACGAATGCAGAATTTCAGAATGTGATCCAGCTCTTGGCTCAGAGTGTGGTCAATTAGAACAATCAGCAGGCCACAGTTCCTGCAAACACGAACTGTGGATCAGCTACAGCTAGGGTTTGAGACTTTGTTCGGATGAATCCGGCTGAGTTTCTAGGGTCGCAGGTTTGTGAGGACCCACAAAACTTCATAGAGTAGGTTAAGAAGATTCTTGGAGTAATGCAAGTGATTGGTACTGAGAGTGTTGAGCTTGCATCCTATCAACTTAAGGATGTGGCTCATATCTGGTTTGCTCAGAGGAAAGACAATAGGGGTGTGAATGCAGCTCATGTGACTTGGGATTGTTTTACTGGAGCTTTTCTGGACAGGTTCTTCCCAAGGGAGTTGAGAGAAGCTAAGGCACAAGAGTTTATGAACTTGAATCTAGGTTCAATGTCGGTCCAAGAGTATGGGCTGAAGTTCACCCAGCCCTCCAGGTAAGCTCCACACATGGTTGCCTATCCAAGGGCACAAATAAGTAAGTTCTTGTTTGGGATATCCGATCTGGTGAAGACAGAGTGCAGGAATGCTATGCTTCTAGGGGATATGGATATCTCCAGACTAATGACTCATGCTTAGTAGGTTGAGGGAGATAAGCTTAGGGAATTGGCTAAGGATAACAAAAAGGCCAGAACTGGAAATTATGATTATTCAGATTAAAAGTCTGGCGGTGGAAATCGCTTACAGTTTCAGTAGCCCCAAAACCTTCATCAGCTAGTGCTCCATCCCTAGGTTTCGACAGGATCAGAAAGGTCAGGCATCAGGCTCTAAGTCTCTGGGGAGTACTTCAGGTAACAAGACTTTCCCAACTTGTCCAAAGTGTGGTAAGAACCATCCGGGCGAGTGTCTTGCAAGCAAGGAAAGGTGTTTTGGGTATGGTCAGTCTTGCCATAGGTTGAAGGATTGCCCTTCTGCCAGGAAGGGACAAGGAGGTAACAACAATAGGGCTCAGTCTATAGCTCCAGCAGCACCAGCAGGTTTCCCAACTCAGCAGGGTTTTTCTTCTGGTATAGGTGCGGTCAGCGCTAGAACAGGTTTTATGCTCTCCATGCTCGCTAGGACCAGGAAGATTCTACTGATGTGGTCACTGGTACGTTACGAGTCTTTCATTCAAATGTTTATGCATTGCTAGATCCAGGGGCTACACTGTCTTTTATAACTCCCTATATAGCAGTAAACTTCGGTGTCAGTCCAGAAACTGTCTCGGAACCCTTCTCAATCTCTACTCCTGTTGGTGACCCACTTATAGCTAGACGGGTATACAGAAATTGCCTTGTCACAGTCTCTCAGAAAGTCACCTCACCAAATCTTGTAGAGTTAGAAATGATAGATTTTGATATCATTTTAGGCATGGATTGGTTACATTTCTGTTATGCCTCAGTCGATTGTAGAACTAGGATCGTTCAGCTTCAGTTTCCAAACGAGCCAGTCTTAGAGTGGAAGGGTAGTAGCTCAGTGCCTATAGGTCGATTTATATCTTACCTTAAGGCCAGAAAAATGATTTCCAAAGGGTATATCTATCATTTTGTTTGGGTTAAGGATTCAAACTCTGAAACCCCAACTCTTGAGTCAGTCCTAGTAGTAAATGAATTTCCAGAAGTGTTCCTAGAAGATCTTCCTAGAATTCCTCCAGACAGGTAAATCAACTTCGGAATAGATCTTCTTCCAGATACCCAGCCCATTTCAATTCCTCTTTACAGAATAGCTCCAGCCGAGCTTAAAGAATTGAAAGAGTAGTTGAAAGAGCTTCTAGATAAGGGCTTCATCAGACCTAGTATCTCTCCATGGGGTGCTACAGTGTTGTTCGTGAAAAATAAAGATGGTTCTCTCAGAATGTGCATTGACTATCGGAAGTTGAACAAAGTCATAATCAAGAATAAGTATCTCATCCTCAAGATTGATGACTTGTTTGACCAACTTAAAGGTGCTAGTTGCTTTTCTAAGATAGACCTCAGATCCGGCTATCATCATCTCAGAGTTAGAGATAGTGACATTCCGAGGACAGCTTTCAGAACTCGGTATGGTCATTATGAATTCATAGTTATGTCTTTTGGACTAACAAATGCTCCTGCAGCTTTCATGGATTTAATGAATAGGGTGTTCAAATAGTATTTGGACTTGTTCGTCATCGTATTTATTGATGATATCCTCATTTATTCTCGGAGTAAGGAAGAGCATGCAACTCATCTGAGAGTTGTTCTGCAAACTCTCAAAGATCGCCAGTTATTCACTGAGTTCAGCAAATGTGAATTCTAGTTACAGTCTGTCGCTTTCCTTGGTCACGTGGTATCGATCGAAGGGATCCGAGTGGATTCTCAGAAAATTGAGGCAGTACAGTACTGGCCTAGACCCACCTCCCCAATAGATATCGAAAGTTTCTTGGGTTTGGCCGGTTATTACAGGAGATTTGTTGAAGTATTTTCATCCATAGCTTCCCCATTGACCAAGTAGACTCAGAAGAAGGTCAAATTTCAGTGGTCAGATGAGTGTGAGAAAAACTTCTCAAAACTGAAGACTAGGTTGACTACAACTCATGTCTTGACTCTACCAGATGGTTTAGACGGTTATATGATTTATTGTGATGCATCCAGGGTCATCCAAGGTTGTGTGTTGATGCAGCGAGGTAAGGTCATAGATTATACTTCTAGACAACTTAAGGTCCATGAGAAGAATTACCCAACTCATGACCTCGAGCTTGCAGCCGTAGTATTTACCCTAAAGATTTGGAGACATTACTTGTATGGTGTTCATGCTGATGTGTTCACAGATCATAAGAGCCTCCAGTATGCGTTCACCCAGAAAGAGTTGAATCTTCGTCAGAGGAGACGGCTTGAATTCCTCAGGGACTATGACATGAATGTGCTTTACCATCCTGGTAAAGCCAATGTTGTGGCTGATGCTCTCAGCAGACTGTCTATGGGTAGTGTAGCACATGTTGAGGAAGAAAAGAAACAGTTAGCCAAAGATGTTCACTGTCTTTCTCGCTTAGGAGTTTGCCTTGCAGACACATCAGATGGTGGTGTGATAGTTCAGAATGGGTCAGAATCTTCATTGGTAGCGGAGTTGAAAGGTGCAGTGCATCAGCAAAAACTTGAGGTTTTCTCCCAAGGTGGAGATGGTGTGCTTCGTAACCAGGGTCACTTATGTGTTCCTAATGTGGGTGAGTTGAGGAAGCAGATCCTTACCGAAGCTCATAACTCCAGGTATTCCATTCATTCAGGTGCCACTAAGATGTACCGTCATCTACGGGAAGTCCTTTGGTGGAACGACGTGAAGAGGGACATAGCAGACTTTATGGCTAAGTGTCCTAACTATCAACACGTTAAGGTAGAACATCAGAAACCATGAGGTATGACTCAAGATATTAACATTCATACATGGAAGTGGGAAGTGATAAACATGGACTTCATTTGGGTGATAGTGGAAAGAGTTACTAAGTCCGCTCACTTCTTGGCTATCAAGACTATAGATTCAGCGTAGGACTACGCCAAACTTTACATCAATGAGATAGTCAGGTTGCATGGGGTTCCCTTGTCTATCATCTCAGATAGAGGTGCTCAGTTTACCTCTCATTTATGGAAATCGTTTCAGAATGGTCTTGGTACTCGGGTAAATCTCAGTACAGCATTTCATCCACAGATGGATGGCCAGGCAGAACGTACCATTCAGACCTTAGAGGACATTTTGAGAGCTTGAGTGATTGATTTCAAGGGTAGTTGAGATGATCACCTACCTCTAATATAGTTCTCCTATAATAATAGCTACCATTCCGGTATTTAGATCACCCCGTATGAGGCACTATATGGGCATAGATGTACATCTCCGGTAGGTTGGTTCGAAGTAGGTGAAGCAGCCTTTATTAGGCCAGATTCGGTTCATGAAGCTATTGAAAAAGTTCAGATCATCAGAGATAGACTAAAGACAGCTCAGAGTCATCAGAAATCCTATGCAGATGTGAGGAGAAGGGACTTAGAGTTCGAAATCGATGATTGGGTTTTCCTGAAGGTCTCACCTATGAAAGGGTGATGAGATTTGGAAAAAAGGGAAGCTCAGTCCTAGATATGTAGGTCCATAAAAAATCCTGAAAAGGGTTGGAAATATGGCTTATGAGTTAGAGTTGCCAGCAGAACTAATAGCGGTTCATCCAGTCTTTCACATTCCCTTGTTGAAAAAGTGTGTGGGTGATCCGACATAAATAGTACCATTAGAGAGTGTGGCTGTGAAGGATAGTCTCACTTATGAAGAGGTGCCAGTGGAAATTTTTGAACGTCAAGTTCGTAGGTTGAGAAATAAGGAAGTCGCTTCAGCGAAGGTTTTGTGGAGGAGTCAGTCGGTAGAGGGAGCTACTTGGGAAGCAGAAACAGCCATGATGGCCAAGTATCCTCACCTATTTTCTTCCAATTCCATTTCAGCTTTCGGTACTAGTTCCTCTCTAGTCTCTCAGTTTACTCTAGCGTAAATTCAGTCTCAGTATCTTGTTCCTTCAGTTGGCATTTTAGCATATTTGCTTGTTCATGGAACTCGGTTCTGTTAGATATCAGTTTCTAGTAATTAGTGGTAGGGATTGCAGCTCTTTCCCTCCATACTCAGCTTGTTTAGACTTCATTCGAGGAAGAATGTTTCTAAGGGGGAGATATTGTAACACCTCAGAAACCTGACAGACCTAATCATCAGAAAATTGGGTGAACCACGGAGGGGTTCAAGGACCGTGAAAAGGACCACAGTCCGTCGACCTGCTCATGGCTCACACCCAGCCAGCGTGGTGGACCACGATGCCCACCATGGGTCGTGGTCTCACTGACGAGCCATGGATTGGCCCATCAAGTCAAACCAACAGACCCCCTAGCCCAAGTGAAGAACCACGGTGGCCTTCATGGTCCGTGGTCCTTCACACTATCCGTGAAATAGACTGTAGATTGGAGTACCAAGTAACAGTAAGCACTGGCCAGCAACCACGACCCACTCGACGGAACGTGGTTCCATCAATTGTCCGTTAGTGGCTCCGTGGGTGGGCCTCGTCAGCTGTTAAGTCAGGGTCATTTTGGTCTTTTCCCCTATGCATTGGGAATTTAAACTAAGTCATTTAATACCTAAACTACATCGTTTTACACAGTTTAAGCCTAATATCCTAGTCAGACATTACACAGAACCCTCATTCACCAAAACTTAGAGCAAAAGGAGAAGAAAGGGGCGCCAGTTTCCCAAGAACAATCAAAAAGTTTCTCCAAGTTTCAGCCCCGAAATCAAAGGATTTCTCCGTAGATTTCTTCACCAGGTATGTGGGATTTCACTAGTGGGTTCCTTTCATCTACTAGGTCCCTAGAATTCAGTCAGTTCCTTGATTCCCCATATCTTGTTTAGACCTAGGGTTTCTATAACCTTGGATATTTACTGTGATTTAGTTGTTGTAGTATCCTAAATCGAAATAGCTTGTTTCTTGGAAAGTCTGTTTAATTCATTGTATGAAACTCAGAACCTTAGTTTGTATAAATTCTCTTAATTCATGAATTATACTTGCTAGGTCAGTTAAACAGATAATCATGCTCCAGATTTCCAATGTTACATTATCAGTATATAAATGTTGCATTCTCAGATTGCATGTCAGTATTTTGAGCTATTCAGTATTTCAGTTACATTTGTGTGATATACATATTCATTTGGGAGTAGACTTAGCACCTACTTGGACTAGGTTTCAGTGTACCCTCATAGTCCCAGAACTACGTACCCCCGTAGGAGTATAAGTCCCCTCTGTTGGGCATCAGATTTATTGATCACGCCAGTCATGCCTTTATACCCCTGGCAAGATATATTGGGTCCTCTCGATGGGGCGTATACATCGGACTTCACGTTTAGCACACGTGGTTTATGTCGGTTAATAGTAACTCCCAACTCTTAGTGCATTTGACCAGGTTTTCAATATATACTACAACATTCAGTTCAACATGTTATGTTAATGATTAGTATTTGGTCATTGCATTCATCTTAGCTTTTCAGTTATGTTTCAGTATTTACATTCTTGCTCAGTTTATGTCATTGCTCAGTTATGATTTGTTCATCTTATATATATTTGTTCAGCTCAGTATCTATATCCTGCATGCTCAGTACATTCAAAGTACTGACGCATACTCTGCGCTATATCCTTTCATGATCTAGGTTCAAGTACTCAGCATCCAGATCACGCTTAGATCGATTCTCGGTCCGACTTCAGCAGCTTCACTGGTGAGTCCTCATACTTCGAGGACAATAGAGATGCTTTTCATTTTATTCTTTTATTCAGTTTTCAGTTTTTGTTAGAGTTAGCTGGGGGGCATGTCCCAGCAACTCAACTCAGTTAGAGGCTTTTCAGACATAGTAGTAGATTCAGCTTGAGTTGATAAGTGTTTGTTTAAGTTATCATTAAACTCTTCGTATGTTTTATATATTTATACTAGTTGGGTTTTTCCCCATTTCAGATAGCCACTGTTTTAGCTTCCGCATAGTATATGTTTTACTCAGTTATTCTCAGTATGCTTGATATATTCCAGACACAGGGTTAGCTTGGGGTCATTCGTGATCCTAGGTCCCGTGTTACGTCAAGGGGGTAGACTCGGGGCATGACAAACACCCTCTCTTTGTTGAACCTAATAGGAGCATTGGAGGAACCTTGACCGGAAAACCTTTGTCAAAACATAGGACGACCATGTCCATCACACCTTACATGAGAGAAATTTCCATCAACGATTTTAGCCCTCTTTGTCTCACTAGATTTTTCCTTAAGTTTCTCCTCTTCAATCTGTTGAGCATGAACAATGAGATGAGAAATGTCCCTGTCATTAACAAGCACGATAGTACGGCATTCTTTAATCACCATTTCGGACACACCCGAAACAAACTTTCTCATCCTTACCCTATAATCGGCAAGCATAGTAGGAACATACTTAGACAGTTGTGTGAACTTTAAAGCATATTCCTTCATACTCATACTTCCTTGATGAAGGTTGATGAACTCAAGTACGTTTTCCTCCCTCATCTCAAGGGGATTGAACCTATCAAGGAAATCAACTCTGCCTTTTCCACTGGCATAACTCCCATGATCATCAATACCTTGTCCACCTCAATAATGAACTCTTGAGGATCTTCCTCAACCTTAGAACCATGAAACTCGTGGGGATTCATTCTAGTGAAATCCCTCACTCTAGATGCCACCGTACCCACATTTGGGCTCACGGGAAGCACAACCTCCTGATTGGCTAGAGCTTTCACGTCTTGAGGAAACACTTGAAAAGCAGCCCTAAACTCCGCATTATTCACTTATTCGGCCAAAGGGTCGACCGGAGCTTGAGGAGCTTGAGGAGGGGCTTCTTGTTCCACATTCCCCCTCACATTCCATCTAGCATAAGCTCTTCGAGTAGCCATATCCTGTAGAGCATCGGATAAGGATTAGGAGAGAGACCTTATAGAGTTAAACTCTATCGCACGACTTTAGAGTAATGAAAGAAATGGAGTTTCCTAAACATCTTGTAGCCTCTCATTCATAAATGTAGCGCGCTTCACACTCATGAATAAGACTATACTCGACGTGTCTTATGAGACATCCTAGGACCTTCATAAACCTTGTGCTCTGATTACCAAGTTTGTCATGACCCAGGGTACCCCCTAGGCGTAACATAGCGTATAGGACCCCGAGAGGTCCCATACAAGCCACTTAGCATTCATAACATAAGAAATAGAACGAAAGAGATAAAGAACAACATTTCAAAATCAAAAGATCTATAAAAGTAAAGCAGAAGTCTAAACACTTGTCTCATTAGCCATCTAGTACATAAGAATGAAATTGGGCCTAGCTCATACAACATGTCCAAAACTGAAAGTAAGAAAGAAACTGAAAACAATGAAAATTCGTCCTCGAAGCAGGAGGACTCACCAAAGCTCGAAATCTCTCAAATCAACCTCTAGCCACGAAACTGAGAACCCTAACTGTTGGACCCTATATTTGAGGAAATATAGACAAGAGTATGCGTTAGTACAAACATGTACCAAGTATGATAGCTATGCATATAAACATTTAAATCATGCTAAAATAGGACATTTTCAGGAGCATGCAATGATCAAGTTAAAACTTGAAACTTGAGAGTTAGGAAGCATAAATCATAAAACATGATCAATGCAAGTTAATATCTTCTTAAAAAAATACTTACGATACTTCTTAAAGTAACCTAAGTTCATCATAACTTTCTTGTGGGAAGTAGACTTAGCCGACATATAAGACCATGAGAGCTATTTCATGGAATCCGGTGTCTCCCACACCGAAAAGAGTTTTCCTACTTTCCACGGTAAGTACCGTGAACTTATAGTTATTATGGATCCACTAGCTAATGTCTATCTAGACAATCTTTATGTTGACACATAGTTTATGGGACAAGGGTAATCGCCACTTGCCCACTCGATTCTAAGCTTAACTTTATGAAATGGTTCTCATTCATCTTTATTTTAGCTCTTAAAGGACATGGGCAATCGCATCTTGTCCTTACATCATGTGACATGGGTAATCGCCTCCTGTCTTTCTATCATATGACATGGGTAATCGCCTTTTGTCTTTTACTTAGAGAACATGGGTAATCGCCTCTTGCCTCAACATTAGCATAACTTCTTACTTATTGGTTCCTTTTAGGTGAGAAGACCTTTCAACCCTAAGAACCCTTATTATGTGAGAAATCCTTTTACAACCGTGCTTTCATATGTATATGAGAAATCCTTTCAATAACACAACAATAACAACATCATTGATACTTCACTCTCAAAGCATCCTTGAATCATTTACATTGATTTTAAAAGTACATGCATAATTCCATAATTCACCCTTCTTTTGCTCAAAACCCACTTTCATTCATCAACATCTAGAAAACATGAGTTAAACATGGAAATTCATCAAAAATTCATGTAGTTCTATCAATTCATGCTTGATTTCATATAATCTTCTTTCATAATACAAAATCCACATTATATCAACATAACTTGAAAAATATAGGGATTACATGGGTTTATGGGGAATCATTATAAAAGCATAAGATTAACTCAATTCATGCATAAAAGATCATAAATCCATCAATTAAATCAATAATCAAGAGAACCCACAACATAAAAGAAAACCCTAACTCAATTGGGGATTTCTATCTTTGAAATAGGAGAATTTGGGAACTCAATGAAGGGAAGGAATCCATGGATGAAAACTATCAAACCTCAATGACAAAAGCTTGACTTCAATGGTGGAATTGGAGACTTGCCTTGAAACCCTAGGTTGAACCCTTTTTCTTCATATTTTCTAGAGAGAGAAATATTTTAGAGAGGAAGAACTTGATTTTCTTTGGTAAATTTACGAGAATGACTTGAATGGGTTGAATTTGCGGTTAAAATCACTTATATAAGGGTTCTAGGTAGGGCAAATCGATGCAGTATCAATATAAAATAATTAGGAAAAGACTCAACTGCCCTTAACTTACAGCTAACACGAACCTCCAAATGGAGGCCCACACAAGCCGTCTCAAGGTCCACGAGTCGTCTGGGCAGTCGTGACCCTGGACCAGTGGCTTGGGGGATTCTGCCTCCCCTTCACAGCCACCACCACGACTCGTTTGGCTCTTCACGAGCCGTCTGGGTGCTCGTGAAAGGAGACTGGCCTTAGGGGGGACACTGTCCACTCACCACGGGCACCACCACGAGTTGTGGTGCCCTTCACGGCCCGTGAAGGGCTCCATGAAGGGTGCCATGGATTGATGGAGGGCTGCTGACCTCCCTCTTGCCTCCCTTTCTTAATTTTCTTGATTTCGGGGAGTTACATGGTAAATGTGGTGGGACAAGAATTATGTCAGTATGGTAAGCTCCAGAATGTTAAGTTTGGTCTAGAATGACATTTTATACAGTTCTCAAGGAAATATGGATCTTGCATGTGGGTCCCACTTTTCATCAAGACAAGCTCGAATGGAAGTTTTGATGGATCCATTGAGTCTGGAATGCAAAATTTTATTGGGTAGAGTATTTTGTTTATGCGTATGGGTTTCTGAATGAATCCCTAGCACCTCGTAGGAGCTCTTTTTAATCATAAACTTGCATTGGTGCTGGAGTTTTGCTCTACGTGTTTGCATCCTAGGCACCGCATTCACGGAGGCCTACAATTTTTGGCATCCGCATTCGTAAGCTAGGTACCGCGTTTGTAGAAACCAAGTTGGTTGGTCATCGTATTTGCGAGCCAAGCTCTGCGTTCTTGAAGGGATGTGGCCTTGACCCTCCACTTTTGTGGTAGTTACTTAGTGTTTGTGATGGACGATCTAGGTCAAATTGACCTTGTTGACCTCGTGATTGCGGCCTGGGGCCCACATTCACGGTAGTTAGGAGACAGGTCTTTTAATTAACCCGTTTTCAGCTTTCTTCAACTTTTTCAAAACTCAATTTATGGGGCTAGGGAGCTCCATATTGGGTGATTCCAGTTGCGTTGGTTTGAGTTAGTTCATGGATACGCATTAAGGTTTTTGTGGAGGTGCAGAGAGCATCGGTTTGGGATAATTCTCACCCCGAAGAGGGCTGCTTATGTCTTTTTAATGTTAATTAAGTTTGCACGTTGTCGTTTGGCCTGTTCCGGGCTTGGAATTGTGTCGCATATCGGGGAACGAGCTTAGGTAGACAATTAGGATCTTTTGACGGAGTCAATTTTGCAATTCACAACACGGCCCCCACATTCCCATTTTGATTTGATTTTTGGGTCCATTTCGAATTAATGCAAATTGTGTCTCTTAACGTCTGTATTGATGTGTTGATCAATATTTTGCTACAATGGCAGTTATCGAAGGTGATATGAAAAGGAGAGAGCTATTAATGTGATTTCAGAGTGCGCATGTTCGACTTTAAGGTAGGCTACAATGTACTTGTTCTTATATTGAGCTCTATTAGATAATGCTTAACATTCATTGCATGTGATTTCGATTTGTGTGTGGTGGGTTAGGATTATCTTCCTTATTCTTATTTCTTGATTCCGATTTGAGCCTTAGGCTAGTTTAGAATTGTTTAATCCTTATTTTAGGTTTAATTTTCCTTGTTTATGCCTTTGTTTAGTATAATTAATATCTTTAGGGTTGTTCAATGCTTTGTAGTATTCGGTGTAATTGGTACCTTAGAATGAGATTCGGTTAAACCTTAGATAATTATGATTTCTTCTGGGGAGTGTTTCATCTGGTTTGGGATTGAAACTTTCTATAGACCTATATCTGGGTTAGCCTCAGGTTCTTTCATTGATTTTTATCACCATACGATGGAGCTAGTTTTGTTGTACCTTGGGGTGGTTTTATACTGTAGAGGAAGAGATTCTTGAGTTAGTCCTTCGTATGATGATAATTTACAATCCATTTTGCTGCTTGATTAGAGATGTTTTTTCCTTGTGTTATCGTTGTTGAGTTGGTTGGAGTATTTTTTGGCTCGAGGCCTTGGTTGAGGACCACCTGTATTCGAGGTTAGTTTATGTGCTCTAGGAGCGAGGTATTTGGTATTAATGTTTGTTCTGATTGTGAATGAGTTTTTTGGATGCTAGTGATGGCATGCATTGCATTGAATTTTCATTTTTACATGATTTGTAGTACGATCCAAGTCATGCATTGGTTCTCAGCATAATTTTGAGAAAAGAGGTTTTTTGCCTGATTACTTTTAAAACTGATCTTTTTATAGGAGTCTTACTACCTTTACTACCTTATAAATGGACATAAGACTTAGAGGCATTAGAAATGCGCTCATATTTTACTCGACCAGTCAGAGAGTAGCTTACCCTTTCCATATGATTTTGATTCTCCTGTCACAGTGACAGAGCGGATAAGACCTAGATAGGAACTAAGCAGGTGTATATGGATGTTCCTGTGTGTTATTTGTGTTTGTTTCTATTAGTATGCCTATGGCTACCTATGTCCCTTAGTAGTGCCTTGTCATGAATAGGTTGATGGGCTAGAGCATCCAGTTCATCCCGTAATTCCTTCATCTTTTTTGTTTACTCTATGTTCCTTCTTTTGGTTGTTTCTTATTATGATATTCTTGTGGTTCCTTTAGTTATCCATGATATATGCTCCTTCCTTACATGTTTTTTATGCTTACTTTGTGTTTGGAGCTCAATCAGCCTATGCCTACTGAGGGCCTATTGTTAGGACTCATGCTACACTTTTGCACCCTACAGATCATAGTACGAGTTCTCACTGGTGATTTGGATCTCATGTAGAGCAGCTCTTGGATTCGCAGACTTAGGTGAGCTCCTGGGTTCAGGGTTGCCTCTCTCTCCCTCTGTCTTGGGCTAGGAAAAGTCATTATTTTGCCTCTAGAAACAGTTCTATATTTTTGTATTGTTATTATAATCTTATGTTTAATAGTTGCTCAAATACCGTCTGACCCCGGGTCATGGGTTGGTTTTCTGTATTTTTTTATTCTCCCTCTTTCGTTTGTTCTTATTATTATTGTTTATACTAAACAGTTCTTTCCTTCTGCGCAATAGCCCATTACTTCAAGTTTCAGGCTATGAGTTTGGCTTACTTACTAATGGGGCGTAGTAGGTGCCATCATGACCTGAGTTTTTAGGTCGGGACAATTAAACAACTCTCTGCTAATGTGGATGGTGTTCTTTGGGATCAATCACAAGATAGAATAAGTAACGTGATGCTTCATAAATTTATTGAAAAATAAGAGTTATTGCCTTCATAAATTTATTCAAATTATCCCCCATACTCTTTCAATCGCTTGAGTCGATGAAATGAAATCGAGCTACAGTGTCAAGCTTGGAGTTGGTATAATCATGTTATCTTTTTCCATGATTAGGATGATTTTTGTGGCGATCTTTCCCTAATTTGTTAGGTTTAGTAGATTTAAATATAGGATGGTTTCTCTTCCTTGGTGAGTTATGGTTTTTAACATAATGTGATCAATGCTTTTCATTGTGTTATTAGCTATATATGTTGCATACTACAAGCTTTGTTTAGAGGAAAGGTAGTGCTAAAGTAATAATGGATTTTTTTGAAATGTAATATTGAATATTTTGAAATGTCTATAGAAGTATACATTGATTCGTGTATTAGATGATAATTTGTTATATACATCTTATGCTAACTGTGTTTTTTTTTTCAAAAGTATCTTGAATTATAGGATGACACTTAAATCTTCTTAGAAGACAAGAAGTTTGGTAGGAAAAATAAGTGTTTCAGGCGATTACGCATCTAACTCTGTGACATTTATTAGTGTCCCACTTTAATTTTTTTTTTTTTTTGTGTTGCATGCTCTTTAAGAAATATCTTATCAGCCACAATATACTTGGATTGGAGTTTTTAATCATTCACAGAGTTGTATTTATTAATTATAATATTGATATGATGGCTGCAAGGCATAAAAAGTAATTTTATATCTAAAAGTCCCAGTCACATGTATGGATGTCTAGCTAATAAAATGGGTCAGAGTCTAGCAACATGTTCATAGCCTTGTACCAAGATTTTTCCCCTACGATTCGTATAATAAACATGTGTTGCATGATGTTGTTACCAAATTATTGTTCTCCAGCACCTTAAATTTGTTATCAAGGTCCTAATATCTTCCATTTTAATCTTAAAGTGCTAGACCAACAGGCTAATCACTACAAGAGTTCACTACGAAATTCAACTACCCGAAGATACAACAACGATAGTCACCGCTAGACTGCTACATATCACAACAATCAAGAGGCCCATCCAACCCGACCAAACCAGGAAGAGACAATATAGAGACAAGTCCAAGCCATTCATATAACAAGCTAACAAACTGACATAAAATAAACAGTTATATACAAACAATAACCTAATTGTAGCCCATAAGCCAGTGATGTATACAACAACAAACATATCCCAACCGACTGCCCATAAGACTGGCAGGTGCAAACAATAATCAATTATACTTGTGATAGGGGATGCATATTAATGCAAGTTATTCAATAAAAGTAATGGTGCCCAACAGTACAAAGTTCCAGACAACCATGTATATACACCTTCCTCCTGACATGCTAGGTAGAACCCACGTGGATAACCCTCTTCATGTGTTGTGGGACCATAGGACTCGAAAAGTTTGTATATGTTACCTGGTCCCGATTCAAGACTTCCATAACCTATCTGTCATAGTACTGGATCCACTCCGTCGTGGTGGCAGGGATTTATGAAACCAATTCACTAGAAGAAGGTTCCGCGATACTCCAGACCGATCAAGTAAAAACTGAGCACATCCTTGATGCCTCTTTTATCTCAAAAATTAATTTATCAAAGTTTTAAAGGTAGTACGACTCGCATAAAACAAATTTTTAAAGAGTAAATGTGTAGAATGGACTTCCTTAAAAAAGTAGTGAAAATCTATGTGTTAAATGGGATCGTACCATAAAACACGTGAAAATTAGTGTTGATGCAATACATGTCATCACCAACATCCCTACAATAGCAGCTAAACAACTAGATGTACATTACCAATTCTACCTAGCTCCCGGAGGATAGAAAGCTAACCTTAAATCCAGTTGGTCCTCGACCAAGGCCTCAAGCCCAACAATATGCCAACATACTCAATAAGAACAACATAAAATGATCACTATAACTCAGGAAACGAGGAAATTTATAATGACTCATGTCACTACCCAAAAAGTTTTCTGACTCTAATCTTTCACCATTAGTCTCTCCATAACGACCGGAAAGGGTCATTACAATTTAGTTATAAAAATTATTTTAAACTTTTATGGAATAGAAATCAAACCATCAGTCTTGTAATCCTCTAATTAGTATCATTTTCACCCTATTATTTGTGGAATTCGATCTCAAAACTATTTGGACTAATATATATTTACTATACCATCAGTAAGCATTCTTATGTATTTATTTCCTAGTTACTGATCCTAATGAATGATCCCAGGACAATGAAAATTTTCACTAGTAACAAAACTAAACTATCATTAACCCCATAGCCTCTACTAGAAATGAAAGGTAATATTGTGTACAATTGACCCTTGCAAGGCCGTTTTCCATAATCCACTCATCATATATATATATTACTAAAAGTGGAAAGCTTCAAAGTGCAAAGTTAAATTACCATTTTAGCCCTACACTAAATTAAATATTATAAAACATCAAATTAATTAAATATTAAATAGTAATTATATCATATAATAATAAATACTACAAGTGTAAAGATGTTAAATAAAAAAAATGAGAGTAAAAATACAGTCTTAGTAAATAAATAACGTCACACAAAACGTGTGAGAAAAAGTAACATATGGTACTTTATTTTTTGGTTGAAGATAAAAGGGCAATCATCAATTACAAGTGTATATATACAATGTAAAAGAAAGAGTGAAATTTCTGAAGTCTAATAAACTACAATAATCATATTGTAATATTTACTATATTAATATTGCAAAGTCTTTTCCACTAGTCTAAATTGAATAGTATATAAAGTGCAATACATTGCAAAGTCTTTTCCACTACTCGACCAGATATCTGTTTTGCAGTAAATTTACTGGCAAAATTCAGTTCCTCCCCAACAAAAGGACATTGAAATGGTGTTAAGCACATACTTGAATATCTTCAAAGAACCATAGACATAGGTTTATTCTATTCCGAGGAATCCAAGTCAAAATTGATTGGTTACGCAGATGCAGAATATTTATTTGATCAGCATAAAGTTCGGTCTCAAATACGCTATTTGTTTACATGTGGAGGTACAATAATATCTTGGCAATCAATGAAGAAAACTTTGGTAACCACTTCTTCAAATCATGCAGAAATAAAAGCCCTCCATGAAGCAAGTCGAGAGTGCGTGATTTTTCTTTGAAAAAGAATATACCAACCACAATGTACGAAGATAATCAACTGCAAATAAAAGTGTCCACGAGATGATTGTTGCTATGAACAAGTTGAATGAGCAATTTACTTGCAGTAACGAAGTCACGAATAGAGTGATTTTCAAGAATGTATTTGGCTAAGCTCAAAGCCTCATCAGATCCATGAAACCAGAAAATGATATATCAGATATGAGTTCAATCATGCAATATCTTCGTAAATATGATTTGATCACAAAGACACTGTCAATATTTGAGAAGTTGGTATATAAGATTGGATGACATCATCATAAGAAATTAAGTGATGTTTTGATGAGGGGGAGTATAATACGCGTTGCACTCTTTTTTCCTTGACCGAGGTTTTGTCCCACTGGGTTTTCCTGGCAAGCTTTTTAATGAGGCAACAAATAATGCGTATCAAAAGATATGTGTACTCTTTTTCCTTCACTATAATTTTTTCCCACGGGATTTGTCCTAATAAGGTTTTAACGAGGCACATAATTTATGGACATCGAAGGGGAAGTATTATAAATCCATTGCATTGTGTGGATTATCCATTAGATTTATTCAAGAATTAATTGAATTCATGTATGGGTGCTTCCAAGGTGATAAGAACCTTAAGGGATAACTATGTATCTACTAGTTTGGTGACCTTTGAGAGTGATATCTCAACACTATAAATAGAGATATCACTCACCATTTGACATACACAATTGAATAAGAAGTAAAATCTTCTCCTACATCTCCTTCTCTTGTCTCCTTCTCTTTATACTTATATTGCTTTGAGCTTGATGTTATAACAATAGCAAAGTCTTTTCCACTACTTTAAATTGAATAGTATATAAAGTGCAATATATTTCATTTAGTTCACTTTCATACAATGTAACTACATACTTTCTTTCCCTTAACGTAATGGTCACCACAACAGATGAAGAAAGGGTAACGTATATATCTTATCATTTAGATTTCAATTTGTGTGTGTATTCGTATTATTTTCTTTTAACCTATGTACTTTCTCTTTTTGCAATAATATATATCTTTATTGATTTGTTTTGTTAGAGAGCTATAAGTTTGATACGTTCATAAAGTATAGTAATATAATCAAGTAGATTTATTGTCGATAGAACTCGGGATATTACTAGGATATTCATTGTATTTAGTATGAATCTACCATCAGATGACTGATTTTATGAGATATTTCAAATTTGCCTTTTATTTCTATTTTATTTTCACATGCACTATATATAGTATGAAGTTATAGTGATCATATGTGCTCTATTTTAAGAAGCGATTCATATCATCCTCTTACTTTGAGTTTTATCTTTTTTCTTCCCGTTGGCATTTTTCGTTTTTGATTTTATTCTTCTTCTTTTCCTGTTATTTTATTTTTCTTATTTGACAAAAATGTATCTTCTTGTAGTTATGTCATCGTTTGTGCATTGTTGTTGTTTTGTCCTTTTAGTGAAACTGATGAGTTTAAAGTGCATCTTGAAACGTTCTTATGACAATTTTGTTATATGGGTTATCTCATGATCATTACTAAACTGTATTTCTCATTTTAAAGTTATTTAATTCTTCTTTCTATTTATCGTTTTTTAAGAACGTTCATAAAATTTAAGAATTATACATGTTAGTCCCTCATCTCTTCTTGATACTACGATTAAGAGACTTAGATTTTTTGTTCAATGTAATTTACTTGTAGGTAAATATGACTCCTGCTAGCTAGAAAAAAACAAACTGTAATAGTGTTATCAGATAATGTTCTTGCAAGTGTGTGTATATATAGATTTATTGTAGTTGTTTATACTTTATTGATACAACTATTCTTCCATCTTTCTATACCTTTTTAAAATTCCTTCATGTTTAGCCAAAAACAATTTTCAGTACGTTTATGTTTCACGATGATGATAAATAGCAGATGATTATCAACTATACATTTTGAAACGTTTGTACTTTGTACTAATTAACATGAGAAACAGTACTAAAAATGGGAAGCTCTAAGGTGTAAAATTTGATTACACACCAAATTAAAGTATCATTAAATATTTAATTTATTATATACTAAGTTATACTAAATACTAAAAATAAGGTGTAAAGTTAAACATTGAAAGACAAAAATATTTCATAGAAAATTGTTAGAAATTACTTTTTTTTTAAAGCTTTTTATCTAATTCTATTAAGAACAATTATGTTTACAAAATAAATTAGCATGGACAAAATCATGTGCTCGTGCCGTCACCATATCTAATAATTTCATTTTTGTATTATTTTCCTTTAGCTATTTAAATTTCTTTCCTTCAATTTACTTAACACAGAAATAATAAAGGGGCCAGATTTATGTATTTTTTAAACCCACATAGCTATAATATTTTATTACTATTTGCTCTAATTTTTTCTCCCCTTCTACTAAGAAATATGAAAAGATTGTGCAACATTTACTATTAATGTGGAAGATGGAAGAAATCAACAACAAAAAAATGAAATAACTATGAGCAATAAATAAGCAAATTTACACTTGAAATAACTATAGGTAACTAAAACAATTTTCTGATCCACGTTCAATGTAACAATGAGAAGTAATGTACTAAATTAATGAAATTTTTTTCATTGAAGCAATTCTTCTCATTCACTTTATGTAATAATAAAAAGTAATAAATTAATGGAAGTTTTTTTTAATTTGAGGGAGAAACTTTTTAAAATCATTAAACATTCTATTTGTATAGCATATAAATAAAAATATCATTCCACTTCAAGTATTTAGTATAATATCATATGATTATTACTATAATTAATTATTTATTTTATAAGATTTTAATTTGGTATAGGTAAATATTTGTATTCATAATTCATATCTAATTACCTATTTAGTTGTTTCTTTTAATATCTATAACTCTCATATTTTTCAAATTCATATTATCCAAATATTAATTTAAAATTTTAACATATCTTTTGGTATCCTTCATTTTAATCCATATAAGTTCATATTTTTTGTTTCATGAGACCCCAACTCAAGTTTATCTTTTCCATTCGATAGTTAAAGTAGTGGAGCAATTATATTATTATTGTACTTTTTAATTCATGCTTTAGTTTGACTCAATGAAGAAGACTCTTGAATTTACATTGGTTATGGGAGTTATGTATTTATTTTTTCATTTATATTGTTATGATTAATGTCTTAAGAATGATGTGTATGTTGTATTTTTTTTCTTTCCTATTTATTTTTTTGAGTTATCTTTTGTATCATGCTTCTTCAAGTCTGTTTGTGAAATTTATTGTAAGTTTGCTAACTATGGATCAAAGTTCAAAATTTACCGTTGAATGCTTAAAATAGATTGATTTTATATACTCCCTCTGTCCCAATTTATGTGACACTTTTCGTTTTTCGAGAATCAAACAGTTCAAGTTTGATCGAGAATTTGCTTATGAAATCTTCAATTTTTTTAAAAATGAAATTTATATACTTGTAAACTACGTAAAAAGTACTATAAGTCACAACAATTGATAATTCAAAATGTTTAAAAGATCTATGAAAAATTCACGGTCAAAGTTAGACTTGTTTGAATCTCGAAATCCGAAAAGTGCCACATAAAATGAGACGGAGGGAGTATTAAAATCCGTCCCTCATTTGGTGTATCTTATCACACATTTAAGATATATTTTGCAATTGTTGTATTTTATTACTCATTATACATATGTTTTATTATAATTTCTATCATTTTAATAAATCTATAAAAAATTATATGGGACACACGTGCAACGCACGTATCCAGAAACTAGTATATATATATATATAGAAGAGACAGAGACAAGAAGATATATGTAAAGAGAGCAATTAATTACAATAAACTAGTTCACATCCATGATATTAGTTTCAATACTTGCTTAACAAAAAAAAATAGCTAACATCCGAGTTAGACTATGACATCAAGTTTTGCATAAAATTTGTAACAAACTAATAATGAGCTCATTCATCTTCTTCTAAACTTGTACCTTGCACTGGAGAATGAACAAAAGCTAGGCAAAAAATTTAAAGTTCCGATCTTCATCGAGTGTTATCCAGAAACATCAACAAAAGCCGCAAGAAAATAAGAAAAAATCCATTAGAAAACTTTGAGATGCATTAACCGAGAATCCAATATCTATTTTGAAGATTTACAACTAAATACATAACATCTGTCTCATAAAAGAAACAAATGGACTTAATAGCTTTGGAGACGAGCAGGAATGAAAAATAAGCTAGGCAAAAACAACGGCTATAAACAAAAAAAAGGGCAGAAGTGTCTTGTGTGAAAACATCATCTAGAACTAACTGACAAAGCATTCACAAATATGTGTCATGGCGATCGATGTTCTAGGCTCCACATGAAACCCACTATTAGTCCTACTATTCTCCTCTCAAATATGTATCAAAGACCTGATTCAATTACCCCTTGTTTTGATGCTCAAGGCAATCCCATTGACCCTCACAAAATCCAGAAACATTTTGAGAATTTTTATGAAGATCTGTCTGAAGAACTGAACAAGTATGAAGAGATTGAGAGCCTGAATATTTGTGACAACACTACAAAAAAATGTTCAAATTGTGGGGATTAAAATTACATATTGCGGCGGTTACAATATGTTGTTACGGCAGTTGCAAAAACCCCTGTTGTTAGGTTTGTAACAATTAAGTCACAGGGGTTTTTCACCTACCCCTGTTACCAGTAGCAGGGGGTTATTAGCGGGAGTTATGAACCCCGAAAATTGACATCAATAAACCTGCACTTCATATTCTGGGGATCAGAACCCCAACAATTTGTGAGTCTGGGAGTCAGAAACCCCCGCAATTTATGAATTTCACATTAAAATTAACAGGAGTTTTCAACCCCTGCAATTCATGAACATGTAAATTTTTACAGCATTCTGCTAGTTATATTCAATTTTTTAAATATTAATGACTAATTAAACTTGTACATCATAGTCCAAACCTAAAAGGACATATTAGTATTAAGAAATAAAACATATTTCAAACATAAAAATATATCA
Organism: Solanum etuberosum; assembly: GCA_029582245.1. Classification (NCBI taxonomy): domain Eukaryota; kingdom Viridiplantae; phylum Streptophyta; class Magnoliopsida; order Solanales; family Solanaceae; genus Solanum; species Solanum etuberosum. The sequence goes on along the minus strand of JAJONR010001512.1, from coordinate 67,257 downwards.
TTAAGTGTACTATTAGTTTTACAAGTTATATTGAAATATGTGATTCACCCCAACCATTACGATTAGAAGGAACTTGAAATCACTACGAAAACTGTTGGTTAATCTTGCTTTTATTGATGAAAAGTCTTCACTAGCATCCAAACTCAAGAAAGGACTTGCAACAGTTCATGGAACATCACCTGGCTGCAAAAGAAAATACACAATAAATGGGTATTGAAGGAGATAACTTTAGCCTTAGAAAGAGGGCGTTGTCATTGTTGTAGCGAGTCGCGGAGAAAGACATAAACCCCTTTGGGTTTCTGCTCTGCAGGAACATGAGCCATGAGAACGTAAAACGATCCATCTATTAGAGTCTCGAGCGTCCAATGGGTCATGATCACTATGACCCAATAAATACAGCTAGTGATCTAAGTTTATCAGTCAAGCAATTACTTAGAGATAGCAACTTCAAAAATCATGGCATCCATTCTTTAAAAAACAGGACTAAAGTGGTGATGAAACGATCTTTTCACTGTGAAGGTGACATTCAATTTAAAGGGCAAATGTCATGATGCTAAGAGAGGCAAGTGACTACTCCCTTTGAAGTCTAAGCATTTTATAGTAGTTGCAAATAAGAAATGAAAAGAGGAGATTCAGTTAACCATAAAATATCGTATTAGCAACTAAGAAGTTCGTGGAAATAGAATAAGGCAACTAGTGGCTTCTGCATGTTAATATGAATGTTTCTTTAAGTAAATAACCAATTTTTGAACATGTTCTGATATCATTTCAAATAAACTATAATCTACCTTGTTATTTTTTATATTGTTAACACACGATGTTGGAGTTGTTTCCGTGTGACCTATAGGTCACGAGTTCGAGCCACGGAAGCAACCACTAATACTTGCTTGCATTGGGGTAGGCTGTCTACATCACAATCCTATGGTGCGGCCCTTCCCCTGAGCCTGCGCAAATGTGGGATGATTTGTGCACAGGGATGCCCTGTTTTTTAATTTTAACATAAGACAGTGATATCTTTGGATCAGGATAAACAGGGATCACGCAAGGACAACTTATTTTGTGTCAGAAAACTGACAAATCTTTCTAAAATTGAATCAGACGAGATTTCGTCCAACTTTCTTAATCTAGTTATAGCTTGATGTTGACTGTTGAAAGCTAATCCAGATTTCGCTAAGCTCTAGTAAAGAAATTCCAATTATCCGCAGAACTACCAACTCAACTGATATGCAATGAATGGCTATATCATTCATTAGTGTTCTCTATAAAATATTTACGCGTATACATAAACAACCTGTTCTTTAATGAAAAGTAAGGACAGGACAGACACAACCAACTCCTCCAAAAGTAAACCTACCTAGTATTAGTTTTGTGTTAGATTAAGCATGGTCTTCACAATTCTAGAGAACTCTTCCAGAACACAAATGCAGTAGTAAATGTCAAAGTCGATCAAAATGAGAGTGACTTACGGTGATGAAATATGAGTGGTTCAGAGTGAAATACTGTCCCAATACCATGTCCAACAAAACGATCAACAACACCATAACCAAATTTTTCAACATGTTCACTGAAACCAAAATCCAAAAAGTTCAATGTCCAAGAAAGAGTGTCAACAAAAAATAAGGTACATACACAAGAAATTACATTTTTTAGTGGAAACTAAAAGTTTTTGTATCTGTTAGACAGAAACAGTTCGACACGTATAGGAACTTCAAAATAGATAGACTGTTGAAGCTTCAAAATATCCATATCACCAAATAATAATCACGAATTCACGATAATATCATATTCAGAAAATTACCTGATCCTCTTTCCTATCTTCCTATAAAGAGCACCATTTCTGCAAACAGCAATTCCATAGTGCAAGCACTCCTCAGTCACCTGCCACAGTAGGATAATGCAGACATAATCAATATAACGAGCATCGGATGATAAAAGAAACAGTAGTTCTATTGTTAATACTGATTGGTATCTTAAATCTTAACCAGTATTAGCATAGCGGAGTTCAATTTCAAATAGCAGTGTTCTGATTAACTTTTCAAAGCTAAAACTTTGTTAAACTAATAACCAGACTGTTTTAGCATTCCTTTCATAATTGAAGAAATCTATACCTTTACAAGCCGCTTTATGGATTCACTCACGTCAACACAGAAAAAGGTCTTTGACGTATCGCCATGATAACCCTGAAAACGGAACAAAGAATGATCCTTACAATTTACAAGTTCATCCAGAATCCAACAGCAGAACTTTCAAGAGAAGAAAAATGTCCTTCTAAATACATAGAATAAAGACCGGCTAACAGTAAAAAAGATAGCACATGTAGTCTATTACAATAATGAAGGGGCATCGACAACTTACATTCAGGTAAACGGTCACGTCAATGTTTATTATGTCTCCATCCTGCACAGTATATTACTGCTTGTCTGGAATACACATAGAAAAAGTTTAAGCAAGAGGATGATATGAAAAGATAATGACCTGCAGCTGCCGTGAGTCAGGTATTCCATGACACATACACTCATTGACGGATGTGCACACATTCTTCGGAAACCCCCCATAGCCTAAGGGAGATGGATAAGCGCCAGCATTGATTATCATTTGATGCACAGCTTTGTCAATTTCATTTGTTGTTACTGAAGGCTGATAGATTCAAGAAAAAAACATGTATTTACATGTTATAGGGGTTTCAAAGGAATTAATAAACTCGATGAAAAATAAAAATACCATTCTTGTGAATAGGGATCGAACATTCATAGCACATCTTCATTTTGTTCCAATCCATACAGGTTTTGAAGGAAACATTTTATGAGAACCCACCTCATATTTCAATTGAACATCAAAAAGCATCTAAATATGAGGATTCAACTCCTGCTTAACCAACTCTTTTTTTGTTTCTATTGCCAAAATGCTGCTCGTCTGGAGATTTCATTCTAGTGCAAAAAGAAAGTTACAGGGACATATAATACTTTTAGATTAAGTACAACCCAAATGCACTTGTACTTGACTAAAAAGGACATTGTGAGTTTCCTAAAATAGCACCTGCGCCAAGTCTAGTTTTTAAGGTCTGGCATTTATCTTGTCCTGGAGAAGCTAGAGCTCCAAGTTTACCAGAGGTTACTAAAAAAGATCTATATTATCCAGAAGCAGAAAGATCAGAATAAAGCTCACCAAATCAAGTTAGACTTAATTGTTAGAGCTCTAAAGTGGCTTGAAATTGATATGGATGTTGATGAGGTGGAATGTATCATGTCCATTTTGATATATAAGAACCTTGTCAAAGGTTACTTTGCTCACAAAAGCAAAGTTGTAGTTTTAAGCAAGCAAGACCCTTTCCCAGATTGACAGGCAAAGTAGTTACCTCATAAAAATGAGGCTGTACCACAGTATCTGAACAACTATATTCTTAATGGACTGTGAGATAACCAATCTGGGTAATGACACTGTAGCTTGCTCCCCATGGTTAGGCATCACATATTCAAGAAAAGTGCGAGATCAGTAGTTATTTACGCGCTTCCTCCACAGGGGCGTTTTTCTACAGATAACAAACACAATTTATCAAGTGATCAAACATACTAAACGAGAATACGACTTTGACAAACCATTGGCAACCTAAATCTTTTACCTTTTCTGAAATTGCAAGTGCTATGAGTTCTGCTATACCAATTCCAGCCGGTGATCACGGAGAGATCGACATGAAGCACAATGTAATGACTTTAAGATTGTTTCAATATGTTTTAATGAAAACAATCCATCCATATCTGCTATCGACACGAGTAGAGGCAAAAAGATTATATGATTTCAGATGCATAATATCTCCTCCAAATGTAAATCGCGTCATGAGTGGGATGTCATCGAATTGTTGTATTCTTTCCCTTAGTTATTCATTGCTACCATTTGTATCCTTTTTTACATGATGTTAGACGTAGCTCGTCTACCGAAACGATTGAAAACTTGACTCTTTAAAAGAAAGTCTTGACTTACTTCTCCAGCACCAAAGAACAAGAACGTATGCTCAACTAAGGACCCTCCAAGCAGCTTAAGCGATGCAACAAGCCCCGCAAATACCACAGCTGCTGTCCCCTTCAACATTAATGGGATCAGAAACTTGAACGAACACAAATGTTCGGTGATATATGTTAAAGAATTATCAAAGTGTGTTTATGTGCCTTAATTCGACTTAGCAGTACAGTTAGTTAGATATTTAGTTAATGAGCTGTCAGAGTTAGTTATTAGTTATAGCAGTCAGTATAAATACACACATTAGCTAGATATTTTTCATTCATTCAGTTTTCATTTCATCACATATATTGTATTGTATAACAGCTCTCTCAATCGAGCTTTCTTCTTCTTCCTTTCAATAAATTTTCTTTTTCTGTTTTACCTTCTGTTAACCAATTGATGCTATTGTAATGGAGATCAAGTGAAGTAGTAGGATTTAGATAAAGTTTTCATGGTATCAGAGCAGGGTCTCTCGTAATTGACTGGATTGAGGGGTTTTCTCACATATTGAGGAGAATTGAGAAATCTAGCTTTACGTTTATCAATGGTGAACACAGCAGCTGAAGTTGTGGTTTCGAAATCACCATTCTTAGGGATGAAGGTCACAGATCACAATCACCCGCTTCATTTGTCGTCTGGAGATGTCCCAGGAGCAGTACAGATTGGAATTCAACTTGTAGGCACGGAGAATTATTCATTATGGAGCAGAGCTATGCGATTAGCCTTATTGACTTGTAACAAGCTCGGATTTATCAATGGCAGTTGTGTGAAGGAAAATTTTGAAGCAGATCTGGACATGCAGTGGGAGAGATGCAATGCCTTGGTAGTATCGTGGATAACTGGTAATGTTAGCAAATCCTTACTGAATGGAATTTTGTTTAAGTCTGATGCATGTTTGATCTGGGAGGATTTGAAAGAGAAATTTCACGAAATTAGCATGTCAAGAGTTTTTCAATTACATAAGGAGATAGTTACTTTAACACAGGGGGTGATGTCTGTTTCTGCCTATTTCTCTAAATTGAAAGATCTGTGGGATGAATACGATTCCATTGTTGGTCCTCCCTTTTGTGACTATGATAAATCAAAGACCTATGTAAGCCAAGAGGAGAAACAAAGGTTGTTACAATTTCTGATGGGATTGAATGATGGATATAGTCAACCTAGGAGTCAAATTTTGATGATGATCCCTACGCCAAGACTGAATCAAGTATATGCTATGATTATACAAGATGAAAGTCAGAAACACATTGCAAGTGGTAGTAATGGTGGAGGTGATATTCTAGAACCCACAGCCTTATTCACAGCTCAGGGAGGAGGTGGAGGTGGATATAGACACCTCAAGGGCATAGAAGAGGATACAATGCAGTGTTTTGTGATTTTTGCAACATGAAGGGGCACTCTAGAGAACAATGCTTCAAGCTGTTGACATGTTATTACTGCAATATGAAAGGACACATCAAAGAGAAATGCTACAAGTTAATAGGATACCCTGCAGATTTCAAAGGGAAGAAGAAATCTATGCTGGTACCAGGGGGAATGGATCAACTTCCACCTGCCCAATCCAATCAACACAACCACAATAACAGTCACACTCATAATGTACATACTCATAGTCATACAATCAAGTGTTGATTCAAGGCATACAATTGTTCATTCATACTCATTTTATTAGGTTTGATCAATAGTGCCTCATTCACATACATGCATGCATTACAATGAAGCAATTACCGACATATATCACACAAACATGAAATCAAACCATCACCTACCTCGAATCCAAGCTTGAATCCCCCCAAGGCACTTGAATTTTTCATTTCCGGATTCTTTCCACTTGTTCATGGTCTAAAAACATACAAATAATTCATGGATCAACAAAAGAGGCCTAATTACCCGGATTACAATCGACATTATCAATCCTAGGCCAAACCCAAGATCTGAATACCCAACTTAGGGCTTTTTCCACCATTAATCATAGGTCAAAACCCTCCCCCAAATGATAATTACCCAAGAATCTAAGTTCTACGGATCGAAAAAATGGATTAGGGGAGTAAAAACCTTACCTTTAGTGCTAGAAGAGGCGGAAAACTGTCAAGAAATAGCATGTCGTCGTCTCTTAGCTCTCAAGAATGAAACTTGCAGAAAATAATGTTTTTGGGGTTTTTTCTGACTTAATTCGCGACTAGGCTGCTACGGCGGACCCTATCCCGCCACAGCGGCCCCGCCCTGGCGGCTTGCACGGAGGCAGAGAATCGGAATTTAAGTTCCAAACTCCCATTTCAAAACATACCTTCTACCTCTGACGTTCAAAAACTACCCGTTCACGCTAAGATCATTTTCAGGAGGTGTACTCGTCCGAATTCGATTCCGTAAAGCCGTACGGGCTCCTTAACGTCTTGGCTATCTGCTCATGTGATCAATTTCATAATTAAATCTCTCATTCATTTCTAGATTTCCCTAGACCTCACCTGACTCAGATTTCATCCAAATCTGGATTAGGCTAGGAATTCTCAAGTCACTACCCAAAAGTTTTCCCATTGGATTTTTCGTAAGGACGGGAACAGGTCGTTACAAATTCCATGTGATAGTTATATAATACCATAGGAAATCCTTGTTCAAAGTGCTATATCATTTTTATTGCTAAATTATGGTTCAATGTAATAAAATATGTTTCAATTTAACAATTTTAATTGCTTAATTTATCGATTAACACATCCATCAAATTGGCATCTGTGGCAACATATGTACATTCTGTTGGATAATCTTGTGAATTTTATGTTGAAATTGCAACAGATTTTTCATATGTTGCAACATATAGATAACCTTACATGTGGTTTATGGTATTATTTCAATTAAATTTTGACCTAATACAACATGTAGCACTAATATATAGTGTAATAACATGTCTAAATATAAAATTATGGTCTAATACAACAACCTTCATCAAATTTATCAATTATTTTTACAAATATTATTATACCACTAGTTCATCATCCAATGACTAAGTAATTTCATATGATAGTTATATAGTACCATAGAAAATCGTTTAACATAGTGTTATAGCATTTTTTTTATTGCTTAATTATGGTCCAATTTAATATTTTTTATTATTAAATTACCTAATTTATCGATTAACACATCCATCAAATTGACATCTGTGGCAACATATGTACATTCTGTTGGATAACATGGTCAATTTTGTGTTGAAATTACCACAAATTTGTCATATGTTGCAACATATGGATAACCTCACATATGATTTTTGGTATTAATTCAATTAAATTGTGACCTAATACAACATGTAGCCATATATATAGGCTTATAACATGTCTAAATACAAAATTATGGTCTAATACAACAACATTCATCAAATTTATCAATTATTTTTACAAATATTATTATACCACCAGTTCATCATACAATGACTAAGTAATTCCATATGATAGTTATATAACACCATAGGAAATCATTGTTCAAAGTGTTATAGCATTTTTTATTGCTAAATTATTATCCAATGTAATAAAATATGGTCTAATTTAACATTTTAATTGCTAAATTACTTAATTTATCGATTAATACATTCATCAAATTGGCATCGGTGGAAACATATGTACATTCTGTTGGATAATCTAGTGAATTTTGTGTTGAAATTGTAATAGATTTGTAATATGTTGCAACATATGGATAAGCTCACATATGGTTTTTGATATTAATTCAATTAAATTGTGACCTAATACATCATGTAACACTAATATATAGTCCTATGACATGTCTAAGTACAAAATTATGGTCTAATACAACAACCTTCATCAATTTTATCAATTATTTTTACAAATATTATTATACCACTAGTTCATCATCCAATGACTAAGTAATTTCATATGAAAGTTATTTGCACCATAGGAAATCGTTGAACATAGTGTTATAGCATTTTTTTTATTGCTTAATTATGGTCCAATTTAATAAAATATGGTCCAATTTAACTTTTTTATTATTAAATTACCTAATTTATCGATTAACACATCCATCAAATTGAAATCTATGGCAACATATGTACATTCTGTTGGATAACATGGTCAATTTTTTGTTGAAATTTCCACATTTTGTCATATGTTGCAACATATGGATAACCTCACATATGGTTTTTGGTATTTATTCAATCAAATTATGACCTAATACATCATGTAACACTAATATATAGTCCTATAACATGTCTAAGTACAAAATTAAGGTCTAATACAACAACCTTCATCAATTTTATCAATTATTTTTACAAATATTATTATACCACTAGTTCATCATCCAATGACTAACTAATTCCATATGATAGTTATATAGCACCATAGGAAATTGTTGAACAAAGTGTTATATCAATTTTTATCGCTTAATTATGGTCCAATTTAATAAAGTATGGTTTAATGTAACATTTTTTATTATTAAATTACCTAATTTATCGATTAACACATCCATCAAATTGACATATGTGACAACATATGTACATTCTATTGGTAACATGGTCAATTTTATGTTGAAATTGCCACAGATTTGTCATATGTTGCAATATATGGATAACCTCACATATGGTTTTTGGTATTAATTCAATTAAATTGTGACCTAATACAACATGTAGCACTAATATATAGTCCTACAACATGTCTAAATAAAACATTATGGTCTAATAGAACAACCTTCATCAATTTTATCAATTATTTTTACAAATATTATTTTACCACTAGTTCATCATCCAATGACTAAGTAATTTCGCATGATAGTTATATAACACCATAGGAAATCGTTGAACATAGTGTTATAGCATTTTTATTACTTAACTATGGTCTAATTTAATAAAATATGGTCCAATTTAATATTTTTATAATTAATTTACCTAATTTATTGATTAACACATCCATCAAATTTGCATATGTGGCAACATATGTATATTATGTTGGATAACATGGTCAATTTAGTGTTGAAATCTCCACAAAATATGAAGAAGTTACAACAGAACACGAAGAAGTTGCAACAGAATACAAACTGTTCCCCAACCCGTAACTGGCCCAACTACAATTAACAGCCCATTCTCCTCTTCTCTGACTCTCACTCATTATAAAAAGGTTAACTTAGGTTCATTTTTTCACAATTTACTCATAAAGCTCTCTTTTTTATTTTCTTTCCTTTCTCTTTTCTTTCTCCTCCTCTCTCCACTCTCTCTCAAAATCTCCCTTAGAAGATGTTACCACCTTGGACGAATCTAAGTCTCTGCATGCTCCTGTTGTGGGTGATCAATGTAGTTATGTTGTTTTCAGCTAATATGATTTCTTCTTCAACTGTGTTCTAAGTGCATGGGTGATGGTCGTTGTTTGTTTTTGTCAGATCTTGTCTAATGGAGGGTAGCTTCATCAATTTGTAAGTTTTCTTGCTTTATAACATCCGGTCTGATCTTGTGACGGAGTGCATGGGTAGCTCACTATGGTTGTTTGTTTTTCTGTCAGTGGTCTTGTGACGGAGTGCATGGGTAGCTCTGATCCACCACCCTTCAAGAAAGAATGTTGATGCCCCTCAAGGTTTAATCGCTCACTGTTGACTCCAAATCCTCCAGTCAAGTCCTTTTTCGCTACCTGAAGTAGTAGTATAGGGCTGGAGCGTTTCAGATGTAAATTTTGGTTTTTCTTGTTGGCGTTAATGCCTTTGTAAATAGGGATTCTTCTATGTAGCCTAGCCTTCTCTTCTCTTAATGGTGATACTACTTGCATGTCACTATCAATAGCATGTTTATGTTTACCAAATTATGTGCTTTAATTTCTCTCTCTTAATGGTGATACTACTTGCATGTACACAAAATTGACATATGTTGCAACAAATTAAAAAATGTAGCTTTATAAAATTACCCAGTCTTCCCACCAAATGTCCATACTTTTCATGGCCCTGAAATCATTTCCACTAAAATGATGCATGTCGTATCGTGCGCACAGATCCTTTACTTTCATCAGTTCCAACAAAATAACCTTTTTAGCTACAGGCACCATCTTATAAATAATCACCGGTTTGAGCTCCATCTTCTCTCCTATGGCCATTGGTAATTTTCCAAATATTTTTTTTCAAATTGTGTATTGCCTTGATAAAGGATTTTTTTCTCATCTTGGCTTGTGGAGTATATGGATCCCGAACTTTGTTTGATGGAATGACCCTGACCCCCCTCTTGTATTTAAATTCATTCACAGCCTCACTCAATGTTTGAAGATACATGATAGAATCGTCATCATGTTTCTTGCACTTCTCACATAGAAAGCCAGAGCATCTACTACAAGAGGTAAGCCCCACACTTTGTCCACCAACACCAGCACCAACACAAATACCACCACCAACATCAACACCAGCACCAGCACTAGCACCAACACCAATATGAACACTAGCCCTTATAGCTGCATCAACCATATCCTCATTAAAAAAAACTAATTGATCATCAACTCTTGCCCTTTTGATGGTTGTTGCGCCAACCATTTCTCTTTTAACTCTATCCACTACAGGATCAAATAAGGTTTTAACCAACCCTAGAGTAATCAGAAATGACATTTGCAATTCCTTTTCTGTTGGGACAAGCCATGGATGCACAACCTAAAATTATAAAAATGTGTCATCTGTAAGAATATTTGGGTCACATGTAGTAACAAATGGGTCATATGTTGCTACATATGGGTGATATGTTGCAACATATGAGCATATGTAGCAATATTTGGGTCACATGTTGCAACAGATGTATCATCTGTAACAACATATGAGTCATCTGTAGCGATATTTGGGTCACATATTGTTATAGATGGGTCACATGTTGCTACAGATGGATTATATGTTGCAAAATATGGGGCATCTGTAGCAATATTTGGGTCAATGTTGCAATAGATGAATCATCTGTAGCAACATATGACTCATATGTAGCAACACATGGGTCATCTATAGCAACATTTGTGTCACATGTTGCAACAGATGCATCATCTGTAGCAACATATGAGTCATCTATAGGAACATTTGGCCACATGTTGTTATAAATGGGTCATATGTTGCTACAGATGGGTGATATGTTACAACATATGGGGAATCTGTAACAATAGATGACTCATCTGTAGCAACATAAGCCTCATCTGTAACAACATTCGACGCATATGACATAATTTGTAATTTGTAATATAACAACTTACTGCATCATCAGGAGGGCTAAAAATATTTGGAGGATTTTTGACATTTTTTGCTTTCAACCATCTCTATATCCTTTGAGATAAAACTGTTCTTTTGCAGTTACTTAATGCCTCAAATGAGGAATGACTTCAAATGGCCAAGCCTATAAAAAAGGAAAACATTTCACAAATCAAATGTTGAATTATTCAATAAATATAAAAATATTAAGAAAATTTATGTTTACCATGAAAGCCCATGGAAAGCCAAATAAGTTATTGGTATTTGGAGATAAAAGAGCCACCAAGTATTTGACAGTGAAAGCCTCAATATTCTCGGAAAACTTCACTCAATTAAGGGGTATGTTTTTGTTGACATCTTTGGACATAAGTACATTATGTACAAACCAAAGTAAGCACAATTACTCTTTGTGCTTCTTTGATGTATCTTTGTCATTCAACAAAGCTATCAATTTGGGATTTTTGAAGCTTGGGCCAACAAGGGACACCAAGTCCTGCTCCTCAGTTGATTGTTCCTTACTTGTTTGTGCTTCTCCTTTCTTTCGTCTCCATGGTTTTTTTTTGCTGTGAAAATAGGGATTGGCTCAGAAGGAGAATGACATTTTAACCCTCTAACTATGACAAACTCTTTTCTGCCAAAGAAGAGTGGCATGCCACAATAATTAATCAACACCTCATCCTTCTTTTCATTATTATAAAAAATGAACCTTCTTTTCAGAAGTTCATAGACAATGCTCATTTGAAAACGTACATTATTATTCATAGGCAAATTAAGATATTACCCAAAACAACTATTCCTAAAAAAATCTTCCAAATCATTCTCCCGGAGTATGTTCCTGAAGGAGTCGGAAGATTTTCCAATGACTGACCTTATAATGCTATCACCAGTAGCATTAAGCTGGAAATGCACAGAGAAAGTGTGTGCATTGAAAGTTTTGATCCCATCATCCTCAACTTCATTTTTTTTCTTCTTGCTCAACTTCTTTTTTTTCTTCTTCTTCCTCAACTTCTTTATTTTTCCCTTCTTCTTCCTCAACTTCATTTTTTTATTCTTCTCTTTCTTCATCATCATCAACTTCATGTTTATCTTTTCTATCATCATCATCCTCATTTTTTTCTTGTCCTTCTTCCTCTACAACAACTTCATGGAGAATATCAAGATCTTCTTAAGAAACTCTTGGTTCTACTTGAGAAGAAGAAACTCCTGATTCTACTTGAAAAGAATAAACTGCTTCAGATGCAAGTTCTTCTAAAAGAGTGGAACTAAAATTTCCTTCTTTTTCTATCAGTTTTAGTCCTAGGCCTCTTCTTGATCTTTGTATCAGTTGTTACTACAATTTTTCTTTTGGCAGGAGGCATTATATTTGTATCTGCAACCACAAAATCAAATATTTTTTAACAAAAATAACAACAAGCAAACACAACACACAACAACACATCACCCCTCAGAAAACCCAAATACAATTCAATACTACACATGAACAAACCAACAAACCACAAAACCCTCCCGAAACCCTAACCAACCAACTATAAATTGAATCTTTTTGAAACCAGATAATATTTCAAAAGGAATAACAACCAACCAGCCTACAAGCAACTAAGTGATTAACCACTAAAAACATCCTGATTTAAATTTTACCTGAGAAGATATCAACGATAAATTAGGAGTGAGGGAAATGATGACGCGCTGAAAATATTGTTGTAGAAAATATCACAACAGATTACACTTATGTTGTATAAAATATCGCAACAACAACTGGATCTGTGAAGAAGAATAATAGAGAAACAAGAGAGATGAGAGGAAAGAAGAAAACAAAATAAAAATTAGTAAAAGTAAATTAAATTTGGAATATGAAACGACCTTTTATAGAGGAGAGAGATAAAATGACAGTTGTTTTCAACCTTTTTAAACTTTTTTTGAATTTTGACAATATAATGTTGCAACATATGGCAATTCATAGTGACATATGTTGCCACATATCTCCTTTCTGTTAGGGCACATGCAGATAATTTTGTGATTTTTCTTACAACAGAGGTTATATATGTTGCCACATATCACCTTTCTATTAGGGCACATACAGATAATTGTGTGATTTTTTACAATAAAGGCTATATATGTTGCTACAGATACCACATTTTCTCATTTCCTACATAACTGACATTTGTTCCAATAAAATAAATATAATAATAATCACTAATATATCAGCAAAAATGAACACTTCACCAATTGTTTTTTACAACTTATCAACAAAAAAAAGATAATTCAAAATGGTATACATAACCATCAAAACTAAATCTAATCAATGGTGGTAACAATAACATTTTCATCTGGAGATATGAACTTTTCCCTTTTAGGTCTAGGCCTCTGTGGATATTCATTGTTACAAACATAGCCATTCCGAGCCTTTAAAATTCCATAATTCCATAGAAGTGAAGCATATATCATGCGAATGATTGAGAAATAATTCCAAAACATGGTACTTGTATGTAACACCTCGGTCTTAGAAAGAGCTAATTTTAGAAAGAATTGTCTTAGAAAGAGCTAATTTGAGATTTGCGCAAGTTAGACTTCAATTATGAGTTTTGGGTCAAATTAAAATGACCATAACTTTCAGTACATAATGAGTTAGGTGGCCCACAACGTATCAAACGAAAGATCTTTGAGTCCTCTTTCCAACGCCAATGAGTTTGCTAAATTTCAAGTTTGGATGAGGGAAAAATGCCCGTTTGAGTTCAGCCTGTCCGATTAAGGAAATTCATCTAAACTAAGAAGGAGTATTTTGGTCTTTTCCTTACCCCATTAGCCTTTAACGTGTTTTTCACCCTTTTAGGGCTCTAAACTGATTAGAATCAGTTTTAGTCTGTCCAAAAGAGCTTAGGCTTTTGTGGAGAGAAGTTCACGAGGAGAAAAGGAAGAACAATCAAGATTTTTGCGAAGCTTTGAGGATTTCCGCCAAGAAATTGATTCTTTAAAGGTATGTAAGTTCTCATAGTGTGGAGTTTGTTCACCCACACGCCAATAATCAGTTTCTTTTATGAATTTCATTCATGAGATTAGGTATATTGAGCTTCTTGAAGTTTTGCTTCATTCTTTAATATGAGGTTTCGTTGAGTTCTTCAGATGAGGATCTTGTGTTTTAGTATTGTTCTTGGGTAATTTTGAGTAGATTTCATTGTAATTATGTTGGGTCTAAGAATCCAAAAGAGTTTGAGGAAAATCGTTCGATTCTAGGGGAGTTAGACATTGAATTGGAGCAAGAAAATTTGTCAAAACCTGGGTATAGGGGTGGGGCGCCGCACCACTCAGTGCGCCCCAAACCACTTTCAATAGTTTGGGGCCTGGTGCACCGCGCCACTCAGTGTGCCCCAAACCTCCTTCAGTAGTTTAGGGGCTAGCGCCCTGCGCCACTCGTTGCGCTAGGGTCGCCAGGTCCCCTACCCTTCCGCCCTTTTTTCCACGTGTATTCCCTCAAATCGTACCTATGTTCTCTACTTGATTTCCACACTTAAAACATCCATTAATCCTTGAGAGATCATGCATATCCAAGTCATAAATCTTGAATTTATTATTCAAATTCAAGATAGAGTTAAGAGTAAAGTTTGAGGATATTTTTTTGAGTCATTTGAGAAGTCTTTTGCAAACTTTTAAAATTTGTTTTAAGACTTGAGTACTTGAGTATGAGGATGAGGAGAGTTGAGCTCATGTTTTTAAAAATAAATATAAGGTAACGAAGTATTCCCAAGAGTAAATGTTTTTACATTTTAAATGGGAGGAAACTTTGATTTCCAAATGAGTTCATGAGAAGTTTTGAGCACTATAACTTTTAAGAGAACCTTTTGAGTAATAATCTCAAAGTTTGAGGATGAGAAAATGTTTTTAAACATATGAGCATGAGTTATATTATTGGGTGTAGTATTGAGCACCGATATGGGGACGAGTTCAGACAACTCAAAGTCCTCACAAACCATGTTTGCCAAAATGGGTAAAGGGTCATACTTTTTAGATGATTCATTATTTCTTTTTAATCATAGCTTAGTGGATCCAGTTAGTTGAGGATGTCCTATACTCCGGCAAGGTATAGGAAAGTTCTAGCAGCGTGGACGAGATGCAGTATCATCACATAGCTCATAGTGATGGTTGTCAGTTAGAAAATCTCCCAAATAAGAGTAACAGAGTTATTATTGTATTTTTAAATACATTAAGTTATTATCTACTGTTTTAAAAGCTTTCTATATAATGAATATTTATTGTTTCTTTTATATTAAACTGAGTTGAGTATTCCTGAGTTTGAGTATCTTTGAGTATCCTTTAGTTGAGTTGAGTTGAGTTGAGTTGAGACGAGGTGAGTATGTTCTTCTTTTTTATCAGTTTAATCTTATGTCTGTGCTTTAGAGTTCCCCTTGCATGCTCGTATATTCCATGTACTTACGCCATTTGGCCTACATCGTCCCATGATGGAGATACACATAAGTAGGGTCATGAACAGGCGCTGCGTTGATACCACTTGCAGTTCCAGGGTTGCTTTGATGAGCCTCCTTGCTTCGTAGGGTTCCACATTTATTTTCAGTCATATTAGGATGTCGTAGGTCTTTTCCTGACTTCCATCATAGTTGTTAGAGGCTTCATAGATCGACAGTAGAAGTTGAGGAGTCTTTTCATTACCATTGTTAAATGTTTAAGACTTGAGTTGTCTCTTTTGGCCAGCTGAATGTTTTCTTTAAAATATTCTGAGTTATCTATTTTGATACATGAAGTTGAATCTTTACTTGTGATGTTCATTTAATGTTGAGTAAGTCTTCCACTGAGAGTTGAGCCATGCAAAGGGTTCGTTTGGGGCCAACAATAGTTCTAGAGTGTCGGCCACATCTAGGGCATAGGCTCGGGGCATGACAAACTTGGTATCAGAGCACAGAGTTCAAAAGTCCTAGGGTGTCTATGAAGCCGTATCTATATAGTCTTAGTTATCGGTGTGAAGCACACCACATCTATAATAAGGAGGCTACAACATTTAGGAAATATCTCACTTCTTTCATACTCTTTTCGTGCGATAGAGTTCAACTCTATAAAAGTTTCTTTCTAATTCGTGCTTGCGCGTATCTTTCAGATCTGTCACGATCCAGGGGTACCCCCTAGATGTAACATGGCGTATAGAACCTTGAAGGACTCCATACAAGCCACTTAGTCTTCATAACATAAGCAATAGAACAATAAGAGTAAAAACACATTTCAAGTCTAAAAAATTTCATAAACGAAAGCGGAAGTCTAGACACTTTGTCTCAACATAGCCATCTATTACAATCTTGAATGAAATAGGACCTAGCCCATACAACATGTTCAAAAGGGAAAGTACATGAAATAAACTAAGACATAAGAAAAGACATCCTCGAACCATGAGGACTCACCAAGCTCGGAAAAACAATCAAGTCCAAGCTCTAGCCACAAGAATGATCACCACGAGAACCGGACTCTACACTTGGGGAAAATGTAGGCAAAGTAGGCGTTAGTACAAAAATGCACTAAGTATGATAGCGATGCATGAAAATATTGAAAACATGCAAAAAGGGACATTTCATTTGAAAGCATGCAATTTACCAAGTTAAACATGATATAAGAGTTTAGAAGTCATAAGTCATCAAACAGAGCCAACATAGTCATCATCATCTTTAAAACCTTTGAAATCATATACAAGCTTCTTGAGTAACCATAGTTCATTATTCATGTTCTTTTTCTTGTTGTGGGAATAAGCCTTAACCGACATGAGACCATGTGATCTATAACATGATCCCACAGTGTTACCCACACCGAAAAGGGGTGTCCTACTTGCCTAAGGTAGAACCATAACTTTAGCTTAGGTGGATCCATTAGCTAAATAACCTATTGGGGCACATAGTTTATGGGATAAGGAGATTGTTACTAGAAACCCAGCCTCAACTAACGTGAGGACTTCCATCCCAAGATATTACTTCTAGAAACCCGGCCTCAACTAACGTGAGGGCTCCTATCTCATATTCACTCGGTGCAAAGCATTAATTCCCACGGATTATTTATTAAGTCTTGACTTAATTTCATATTCATGGAAGAATTTCTTGACATTTAATCCCAACTTAGTTCATAGGATAGCTCTTAGATCATGCGTCAGAATAACCTTTCACCGTCCATGTCTACATATATATCTTAGATTCAATTAGGTGAGAAAGCCTTTCAATCTTAGAATCTTCATTATGTGAGAAAACCTTTCACATCATATATATGCATAGGTGTGTATATGAGAATGTCCTTTCAACAACACAACAACAAGATCATAATCATTGACACTTCATTCTCAAAGTGTTCTTAAAGCATTTACATAGATTTCATAAACATGCATAAATCTCATAATTTACCCTTTCAAGGTTCAAATCTCACTTTCAATCAACACATCTTGAATTCAAACATTATACATGGATATCATTATAATTCAAGTAACCCAATCACTACATGCATAATTTCATAACATTCCTCTTTCATCAACAAAGACCCACATCATAAGATCATAATTGAGAAATATGGGGATTTCATGGGTTCTTGGGATTCATCATAAAAATCATAGAAAATCATCAATTCATGCTTAATATAACATAATTCAACCATTAGAATCAATTTCGAAAGGAACCCATGACTTTGGAATCCAACCTTAACATTTGGAGATTTCTATCTTTGAAATTGAGATTTTGAAGGGACTCTATGGATGAAGACTGCTATACCTTAACAACAAAGCCCAATGAATTTGGTGTGAAGAACCTTGCTTCTTGAACCCTAGCTTGAATCTCCTCCTTCTTCTTCTTCCTCAAGTTTCTAAAAAGAGAATATTTTGGGGAGGATGAACTTTGGGATTTATTTGGGTTTTGGAAATAATGAGTTTATTGGGTTGGTTTTTGAGTTAAAATGACTTATATAGTGACCCTAGACTTAGGCAAAACGACCTTACTTAAGTTGGACCAAAACCAAAAAAGACCCAAAACACCCTTCATTTAAGTGGGCTGCCCAGGCCTCACGTGGGGTCCCACGAGCTGTGGTCCCCTTCGTGGACTTTAGGCAGTGGCTTGGCAACAAGTGCCTTCAGCCCACAAGCCTAAGGCACCTTCACGGAGGGCTCCACGAGCCGTGGTGCTTCCCACAAGCCGTGGTCCCTCTCGTGGGCCTTGAGGCAGTGGCTAGCCACCTCCTCTCCACCCTCACACACCCAACTCCCCTCCACGAGCTTTCCCACGAGTCATGGTCTTCACCACGAGCCGTGAAGTGGCTCCAGAAGAGGAGCTTGTTCTAGGCAGTTTTGGGGAGGCTACTGCCTAGCCTACCACGTGCCCCACCAAGGGCCGTGGTCTTGACCACGAGCCGTGGTAGTGGGCGTGGTAGGTGGGGCAGTGCCTAGACCATGGTAGGCTGTCCTAGCCCACTCCCTTGGACCTTGCCCTTCTTCCTTGACGTTAAACCTCAGGTTTAGCTCTAGTTTAGCCTACTAATTTTCGGGGTGTTACAATATCTCCCTCTTGGGAATATTCATCCTCGAATGACGATCTAGACACCTTACGGAAGTAAAGACTCAAGATTAGCAGCCCATCATGCATGCAACATCAAAACAATGCACAACTCAAAGGAGGAAACATCAACTCCAACTTAAACTTACTCAATGCATCACAAGGAAGTAGGAACCACATCTTACAACCCATTATGCACGAAATTTCAACATTTCTCATGTTCTAGCAGGAATTACCTTCTCCAAGCTACAAGCATGCGTCAACACAATCTCATGGAGACTTTATGCAATATACTCTCAAAAAGCATAACTAAATCATATTCAACAATTCATCTCATGAAGCATATAGGCAACTCTTACTCAATGCACAACAACATGAGGAAAATCAATCATAAAAAATCATTTTCTTGCTAAACATAAATTTCTCAAGAACATGCATAACATAGGGAAATCATGGAAATACTCAAATAACACACATGACTCCCAAATCAAGGAAAACTCAAGAGGAACTACTTACCTCAAGCTAGAGTAGGAATAGAAGGAAAAATATGAAGATAGCGGAACTTCATATCGGCCTCGTCCTCGGCCTCCCAGGTAGCACCCTTAACTAGTTGATTCCTCCACAAAACCTTCACGGAAGCTATTTCTTTGTTTCTCAACCTCTTAACTTGACGGTCTAGAATCTCTACTGGAACTTCCTCGTATGAAAGACTTTCATCAACCCCCAACCCTTCTAAGAGTATTATGGATGCCGGATCTCCAACACACTTCTTGAGCATAGAAACACGAAACACCGGATGCACCGAAGCCAACTCACTTGGCAAATCTAACTCATAGGCAACTTTATCAATACACCTCAAAATTTGGTATGGGCCTACATACTGGGGACTAAGTTTTCCCTTCTTGCCAAATCTCATCACACCCTTCATGGGTGAGATTTTCAAATAGACCCAATCGTTAACCTCAAATTATAGATCCCTTCTCCTCACATCGGCATAAGACTTTTGCCGGCTTTGAGTCATCCTCAATCTCTTTCTAATGAGTCAGACTTTCTCAATGGCCTCTAGAACTAATTCGGGACCTATCAAAGAAATTTTATCCACCTCGAACCAACCTATAGGATATCTAAACCTCCTACCATACAAGGCCTCAAATGGAGCCATACCAATACTTGAGTGATAGCTATTATTGTAGGCAAACTCTACCAATCGCAAATGGTCATCCTAATTACCCTTAAAGTCAATTACACAAGCCTATCGGTTTAGGGATGAAAAGTTGTGCTAAGCTTAACCTTGGTGCCAAGACCCTTTTGAAAGGACCTCCAAAAGTGAGAAGTGAATTGAGGGCCACGATCGGAAATAATTGATAAAGGCACTCCATACAACTTCACCATTTCTCTTATATACAATTTAGCATAGTCTTCCGCCGAAAAGGAAAGCTTGGTGGGAATAAAGTGAGCCAATTTCGTCATTCGATCTACAATAACCCAAATAGAGTCATGTTGTCTCCGGGTGCGAGGCAAACCTACAATAAAGTCCATATTTACCTCTTCCCACTTCCAAGTAGGAATACCTATATCTTGGGATAAGACTCCCGATCTTTGATGCTCAACCTTTACTTGTTGACAATTGGGGCACTTAGCCACAAACTCCACGATATCTTTCTTCATCCCATTCCACCAATAGACTTCTCGCAAGTCACGGTCCATCTTGGTGGCTCCCGGATAAATAGAATACCGAGAACTATGAGCTTCTGACAAGATTTTCTCTCTCAAGTCATCATCATTAGGAACACATAAACGGCCTTCATATCTAAGTACCCATCTCCCCATTGGGAGAAAGCCTCAATGGATTTCTTAAGTACTGCCTCTTTTAATTCAACCAAAATAGGATCAAGACCTTGCTTATATTTCACATCCGCCACAAAAGACGATTCGGACCCATTGTGAACCATGACACCACCATTGGTGGAATCCACTAGTGAACACCTAACCGGGCCAACCTATGAACATCCCAAACCAACTTGTTCTTATCTTCTTCAATATGAGCCACGTTACCCATAGACAACCTACTAAGAGCATCCGCTACCACATTGGCCTTGCCGGGGTGATAAAGAACACTAATGTCATAATCCTTCAATAGTTCAAGCCACCTCCTTTGGTGAAGATTCAAATCCTTTTGACTAAACACGTATTGTAAGCTCTTGTGATTGGTAAACACATCAACATGAACCCCATATAGATAATGCCTCATAATCTTTAAGGCAAAAACAACCGCCACTAGCTCAAGGTCATGGGTAGGATAATTCTTCTCATGTAATTTAAGTTGCCTTGAAGCATAGGCAATCACCTTGACATTTTGCATAAGTACACATCCCAACCCAACTCTAGAGGCATCACAATACACCACAAAGCCATCCGTACCTTTCGGTAAAGTCAACACCGGAGTGGAAGTAAGTCTATCCTTCAACTCTTGGAAACTTTTCTCACAAGCTTCCGTCCAAATGAACTTAGCCTTCTTTTGAGTCAAAGCCATCATCGGAGAGGCAATAGAAGAAAATCCCTCAACAAACCTTCTATAATAACCAGCCAAACCCAAAAAGCTTCTAATGTCCGAAGGAGTTAGAGGTCTTGGCCAACTCTTGACCGCATCCGTCTTCTTAGTATCCACCTCAATATCCCTAATTGACACAATATGACCAAGGAAAGCCACGGACCTTAACCAAAATTCACACTTGCTAAACTTTGTGAAAAGTTGATGGTCCTTAAAACTTGTAATACAATTCTCAAATGGTCAACATGCTCATTCTCACTCCTTGAATAGATCAAAATGTCATCTATGAATACAATCACAAACATGTCAAGGTATTATCTAAACACCCTATTCACCAAGTCCATAAACACCGCCGGAGCATTAGTCAACCCAAACGACATAACCAAAAACTCATAATGACCATACCGGGTTCTAAAAGCCGTCTTTGGAATATTTTTCACCCCTCACCCTTAATTGATGATAACCCGACCTAAGGTCAATTTTTGAGAAGTAAGTTTCCCCTTGTAGCTGATCAAACAAATCATCTATCCTTGGAAGAGGATAATTATTCTTAATGATCACTTTGTTCAACTAACGCTAATCGATGCACATACGAAGAGACCCATCTTTCTTTCTAACAAACAACACGGGAGCACCCCATGGAGAGATATTCGGTCGAATGAAGCCTTTATCCAACAAGTCCTTTAACTGTTCTTTAAACTCCTTTAACTCAGCCGGGGCCATTCTATAAGGAGGAATTGAGATAGGTTGTGTATCTGGGAGAAGGTCAATACCGAAGTATATTTCCCGCTCAGGAGGAATACCGGGTAGGTCATCTGGGAATACTTCTGGAAACTCATGTACAACGGGGACCGACTCAAGAGTAGGGGTTTCAGAATCTACATCCTCACCCTAATAAGATGGTAAATGCAACCCTTGGAGATCATCTTTCTAGCCTTAAGACATGAGATGAACTGACCCTTAGGCATAGAATTTCCCCCCTTCCACTCAAGGGTAGGCTCATTCGGGAACTAAAACTTGACTAGCCGAGTTCTACAATCTATCGACGCATAACAAGAGTGCAGCCAATCCATACCAAGTATAACATCAAAATATAGCATGTCAAGCTCTACTAAATCAACAAGAGTAACTCTATGTGATAGGGAAATGGGGCATCTTCTATAAACCCTCTTAGCCACCACAGAATCACCAACAGGAGTAGAGACAGAAAAAGGTTCTAACAACACATCAGGGAGCATATCAAATCTAATTGCCACATATGGTGTCACAAAAGATAAAGTAGCACCGGGGTCTAACAAAGCATACACATCTATATGGAAAACTTTTAACATACCGGTGACCACTTCCGGAGAATTCTCTTGTTCACCTCGGTTTTGAAGAGCATAGAAGCAATTTTTCTTGGGAGCATTGGAGTTTGAACCACTAGGAGGAGCTTTCTTGCCCTCTCTTCCCTTAGCCATGAGCACCGGGCAATCCCTCATTTTGTGCCCACTCTTTCCACAACCAAAGAAACTATCTGTGTCGGCTAGGCACTTACCATCATACTTCTTTCCACACTTCACACAAGTAGACCTAGCTACATAAGATCCACTACCATTACCTCCTTGAGGTTTAGGGTTGGACACCCTATCATTGTTCACTCTTGGAGGAGCGTTAGAGGAACCTTGGTTGGAAAACCTTTGTCTAAACTTTGGTCGACCTTGTCTATCAGACCTAGTATTGGAGAAGTTCCCATCACCGGTCCTAGATCTTTTCACCTCTATATTCCTTTCTTTAAGTTTCTCTTCCTCCATTTTTTGGGCATGCACCATGAGACGTGAAATATCCATATCTTGAACAAGCATTGTCGTACGACATTCTTTGGATACCATGTCAGACACTCCCATCACAAACTTATTCATCTTAGCCCTCGATTCTGCCACCATAGTTGGAGAGTACTTGGATAGTTGGGTTAACTTTAGAGCATACTCATTCACACTCATATTACCTTTGTGAAGGTTAATGAACTCTTGCATCTTTGCTTCCCTCAAATCTAGGGGAAAGAACCTATCAAGAAATGCCAATTTGAACACTTCCCACTCTACGGGACCCGCTCCTACCGGCCTCCCATCCTTCCATTGATTATACCACACTTGAGAAACACCTTTCAATTGGTAAGAGGCTAACTCCGCCTTCTCTACCGGAGCCACCCCAATAATATCAAGTACCTTATAGACCTCATCGATAAATTCTTGTGGGTCTTCCTCAACTTTGGAGCCATAAAATTTTGGAGGGTTCATCCTAGAAAAGTTTCTCACTCTTGAAGCTGCCGAATTCACATTAGGGTTCACGGGAGCAATCACCTCTCTATTGGCTTGAGTGGCTTGAGCCAAAACATGAAAAGCCTCCCTAAACTCCACATTTGTTACATTCTCGGCCAAAGGATCAACCGGAGCTTGAGGAGCTTGAGGAGGAGCTCATTGATTCACATTGTATTTTTGATTCCTCCTAGCAAAAGCCCTTC
Source organism: Solanum etuberosum (assembly GCA_029582245.1). NCBI lineage: Eukaryota > Viridiplantae > Streptophyta > Magnoliopsida > Solanales > Solanaceae > Solanum > Solanum etuberosum. The sequence continues at coordinate 43,502 of JAJONR010001512.1, read as the reverse complement.
GAGTAGTCATTTCATGTTGACAATCGGGTAAGAATTAGGAGAAAGACCTTATAGAGTTAAACTCTATCGCACGACTTAAGAGTAATGAAAGAAGTGAAATTTCCTAAACATCTTTTAGCTTCGAATCCATAAATGTGGCGCGCTTCACACTCATGAATGAGACTCTACTAGACGTAGCTTATGAGACATAATCCTAGAATCATTCTAAACTTTGTGCTCTGATAACCAAGTTTGTCACAACCCAGGGGTACCCCCTAGACGTAAAATGGAGTATAGAACCTCGAAGGACTCCATACAAGCCACTTAGTCTTCATAACATAAGCAATAGAACAATACGAGTAAAAACACATTTCAAGTCTAAAAATTTTCATAAATGAAAGCGGAAGTCTAGACACTTGGTCTCAACATAGCCATCTATTACAATCTTGAATGAAATAGGGCCTAGCCTATACAACACGTCCAAAAGTGAAAGTACATGAAATAAACTAATACATAAGAAAAGCCGTCCTCGAACCTTGAGGACTCACCAAGCTCGGGAAAACAATCAAGTTCAAGCTCTAGCCACAAGAATGATCACCACGAGAACCGGACCCTACACTTGGGGAAAATGTAGGCAAAGTAGGCGTTAGTACAAACCGGACCATAGTTCATTATTCATGTTCTTGTTCTTATTGTGGGAATAAGCCTTAACCGACATGAGACCATGTGAGCTATAACATGATCCCCCGGTGTTACCCACACCAAAAAGGGGTGTCCTACTTGCCTAAGGTAGAACCATAACTTTAGCTTAGGTGGATCCATTAGCTAAATAAGCTATTGGGGCACATAGTTTATGGGATAAGAAGATTGCTACAAGAAACCCGGCCTCAACTAACGTGAGGGCTTCCATCCCAAGAAATTGCTTCTAGAAACCCGGCCTCAACTAACGTAAGGGCTCCCATCTCATATGGATATCCACTCAGTACTAAGAATTAATTCCCACAGAGTACTTATTAACTCTTGACTTAATTTCATATTCATGGAAGAATGTCTTGACATTCAATCCAAACTTAGTTCATAGGATATCTCTTAGATCATGCGTGAGAATAACCTTTCACCGTCCATGTCTACATGTATATCTTAGATTCAATTAGGTGAGAAAGCCTTTCAACCTTAGAATCTTCATTATGTGATAAAACCTTTCACATCATATCTATACATAGGTATGTATATGAGAATGTCCTTTCAACAACACAACAACAAGATCATAATCATTGACACTTAGCTCTCAAAGTGTTCTAAAAGTATTTACATAGATTTCATAAACATGCATAAATCTCATACTTTTTTCTTTCAAGGTTCAAAGCTAACTTTCAATCAACACATCTAGAATTAGAATATTAGACATGGATATCATCATAATTCAAGTAAAACAATCACTACATGTATAATTTCATAACATTCCTCTTTCATCAACAAAGACCCACATCATTAGATCACAATTGAGAAATATGGGGATTTCATGGGTTCTTGGGGATTCATCATAAAAATCATAGGAAATCATCAATTCATGCTTAATATAACATAATTCAACCATTAGAATCCATTTCGAAAGGAACCCATGACTTTGGAATCAAACCCTAACATTTATGGATTTCTATCTTTGAAATTGAGATTTTGAAGGGCCTCCATGGATGAAATATATCCATGGATGAAGACTACCATACCTTAACAACAAAGACCAATGAATTTGGTGTGAAGAACCTTGCTTCTTGAACCCTAGCTGGAATCTCTTTCTTCTTCTTCTTCCTCAAGTTTCTAGAGAGAGAATATTTTGGGGAGGATTAACTTTGGGGATTTTTTTAGGTTTTGGAAACAATGAGTTGAATGGGTTGTTTTTTGAGTTAAAATGACTTATATAGTGACCCTAGACTTAGGCAAAATGACCTCACTTAAGATGGACCAAAACCGGATAAGACCCAAAACACCCTTCACTTAAGTAGGCTGCCCAAGCCTCACGTGGCGTCCCACGAGCCATGGTCATGACCACGAGCCGTGGTCCCGTTGGCGGACTTGAGGCAGTGGCTTGGCAACAAGTTTCTTTAGCCCACAATCCTAAGGTACCTTCAAGGAGAGCTCCACGAGCTGTGGTGCTTGCCACAAGCAGTGGTCCCTCTCGTAGGCCTTGCGGTAGTGGCTAGCCACCTCCTCTCCACCCTCAGACACCCAACTCCCCTCCATGAGCCTTCCCACAAGCCGTGGTCTTCACCACGAGCCGTGAAGTGGCTCGAGAAGAGGAGCTTGTTTTGGGCAATTTTGGGGAGGCTACTGCCTAGCCCACCACGAGCCCCACCAAGGGTCATGGTCTTGACCACGAGCCGTGGTGGTGGGAATGGTAAGTGGGGCAGTGCCTACACTATGGTTGGCTTCCCTAGCCAACTCCCTTGGCCCTTGCCCTTCTTCTTTGACGTTAACCCTCAGGTTTAGCTCTAGTTTAGCCTACTAATTTCTGGGGTGTTACAAGATCATTCCTCTATGAGGACTGTTCGAGGTCTTCCTTCTAGGAGGAATATTGTTCCTCAGGATCAAGGGGTACCCAATGCCCCAGAAGTGCAACCCCAAGGAGAGGTCACTAACGTTGAGTTCTGGGATGCTATCCGGATGTTAGTCAAGTGGTGACCAACGAAGTTGGGAAACAAAAAGGTAATCGATAGGATGTGGCTGATATACCCAGAATCCGTGAGTTCTTGAGGAAGAATCCACCAGGATGTGGCTGATACATCCAGGATCTGTGAGATCTTGAGGATGAATCCACTAGACTTCACCGGTTCAAGTGTCACTGAGGATCGGGAAAACTTTATGGAAGAGTTACCTAAAGTGTTTGAGGTGATTCATGTTGCAGATGTTGAGCGTGTGGAGTTAGCTGCATACCAACTCAAGGGTGTTGCTAGGATCTGGTAGGACCAATGGAAGAAGAGTAGAGATAAAGGGGTACCAATTTTGAGCTGGGCTGTGTTTGAGAGTGACTTCATGGGGCGTTTCTTTCCCCATGAACTGAGAGAGGCAAAGGTAAGATAATTCCTCACTCTTAAGCAGAAATCCATGAGTGTACATGAGTACAACCTCATTGTCACGCAACTTTCCGGTTAAGCTGCGGAGATGGTTGCTGATATGAAGAGCAGGGTGAGCTTGTTTGTGTCTGGGTTGTCTCGCTTGTCAAGCAAAGAGGGAAAAGCAGCTATGTTAATAAGGGATATCCACATAGAAAGACTTATGATCCATGTGCAACGGGTTGAGGAAGACAAGTTGAGAGATAGGAAGGAGTTTTGCAACAAAAAGGCTAAGACCGCATGCAATGAGTCCGGGCAACAGAAGAGTAATGTGAACCGGTCATATTTTCAACAAAAACCAAATGGACCTGCTCCATTGTATGCTAGTGCACCTGCACCAAAGAATAGAGGTGAATTCAAGAATAAGAATTCGCAGAACTTCAGAGCTAGACCTGCTCAGTCTCAAGGTAGTGTGGCACAAGGGCCCAACTGGACTCGTGCATATTCTAAGTGTGGTAGGAACCACCCAGGAGCATGTCATGATGAATCCACTGGTTGTTTCAAGTGTGGGCAGACAATTCACTTCATGAGAGAGTGCCCTTAGAACAGGCAGGGTAGTGGTAATGGGGGCAATAGAGCCTAATCTTCTTCAGTGGCTCCGCCAGACATAGCTGCACCTAGAGGAGCTACTTCAGGGATAAGTGGAGGAGTAAACTGTTTGTATGTTATTACCAGTCACCAAGAGGAAGAGAATTCACTTGTTGTTTTCATTAGTATGATCAAAGTCTTTACTTTTGATGTATATGCATTGCTTGATCTAGGTGCGAGTCTATATTTTGTGACTCCATATATTGCTATGAATTTTGATATTCTTCCCGAGCAACTTCTTGAGCCCTTCAGTGTTTTCACACCTATTGGTGAGTCTATTCTAGCTGAGAGAATTTATCATGATTGTACCATTTCTATCAATCACACGGACACCATGGATGACTTAGTCGAGTTAAATATGGTGGACTTTGATGTTATTCTAGGTATGGTCTAGTTTCATGCTTGTTATGCCTCAGTTGATTGTAGAACTCGAGTAGTTAAGTTCCAGTTTCCTAATAAGTCAGTTATTGAGTGGAGGAGTAGTTCAGCAATGCCTAAGGGTTATTTCATTTCTTACCTTAAGGCCAGAAAGTTAGTTTCCAAGAGGTGCATCTATCACTTAGTCCAAGTTAATGACTCTAGTGTTGAGACACCGCCTATTCAGTCATTTCCAATTGTGAGTGAGTTTCCATAGGTCTTTCCAGATGATCTTCTCGGAGTCCCTCCTGAGAGAGAAATAGACTTCGTTATAGATATTCTTCCTAATACTCGACCTATTTCTATTCTGCCATATAGAATAGCTCCAACTGATTTAAAAATGCAGTTGAAAGACCTTATTGATAAAGGTTTCCTTTGACCAAGTGTCTCACCTTGTGGCGCTCCGGTCTTATTTGTGAGAAAGAAGGGGGGTTCTCTTAGGATGTGTATTGATTACCGCCAATTAAACAAGATTACCATAAAGAATAAGTATCCCCTTCCGAGAATTGATGATCTTTTCGAGAAACTTCAGGGTGCCACTTGATTTTCTAAGATATACCTTAGATCTGGCTATCACCAGTTGAGAGTAAGGGAAAGTGACATCTCGAAGACAACATTCAGGACCCATTATGGTCATTATGAGTTTCTAGTCATGTCTTTTGGTTTGACTAATGCTCCTGCAACGTTCTGGACCTTATGAACAGAGTGTTTAAGCCTTATCTTGATATGTTTGTATTCGTATTCATTGATGACATTCTAATTTATTCGAGGAATGAGGAGGATCATGCTAGTCATCTTAGAGTAGTTCTCCAAACTCTAAAGGATAAGGAGTTGTATGCTAAATTTTCCAAGTGTCAGTTTTGACTTGAGTCAGTGGCGTTCATAGGCCACATTGTTTCTGGTGAAGGGATTCGAGTTGACACTTAGAAGATTGAGGCAGTGCAGAACTAGCCCAAACCCACATCTCCAACTGATATTAGGAGTTTCTTGGGATTGGCTGGTTATTATAGGAGGTTTGTCGAGGGGTTTTCATCTATTTTATCCCCTTTGACAAAGTTGACTCAAAAGACAACAAAGTTTCAATGGTCTGAAGCTTGTGAAAATAGCTTTCAGGAATTGAAAACCCAATTAACTACTTCCCAATGTTGACCTTACCGAAGGGTACACAAGGCTTTGTTGTGTATTATGATGCGTCCAGAGTTGTACTGGGTTGTGTATTGATTCAGAATGGCAAAGTTATAGCTTATGCCTTCAGACAGCTTAAGATCCACGAGAAGAATTACCCAACCCATGATCTAGAGTTGGCTACTGTAGTGTTTGCTTTGAAAATATGACGTCACTATATCTATGGTGTTCATGTAGATGTTTCTCACCGATCACAAGAGTATTTTGTATGTATTTAGTCAGAAAGAGCTTAACCTCAGACAAAGGAGGTGGTTGGAGTTACTCAAGGATTATGACATGAGTATTCTCTATAACCCAGGTTAGACTAATGCTGTTGCTGATGCTTTGAGTAGGTTATCTATGGGTAGTATTACCCATGTTGAGGAAGGCAAGAAATAATTAGCCAAAGATGTGCACAGACTTGCACGATTAGGAGTTCCGTTGTTGGATTCCAATGAAGATGGAGTGGTGGTGATGAATGGGGCTGAATCATCACTAGTGTTTGAAGTGAAAGAGAAATAAGACCAAGACCCTGTTTTTCTTGAATTGAAGGCAAATGTTGATAAGCAGAAAGTGATGGCTTTTTAACAAGGGGGAGATGGAATATTCAGGTATCAAGGTAGTTTGTGTGTACCAAAGGTGGATGAAATCCAAGAGAGGATCATGGAGAAAGCTCATAGCTCCAGATACTCTATCCATCCTGGTTCTACAAAGATGTATCGTGACTTGAGAGAAGTCTATTGGTGGAGTAGTATGAAGAAGTGTATTGCAGAGTTCGTTGCTAAGTGCCCGAATTGCAAACAAGTCAAGGTAGAGCACCAAAGGTCCGGTGGTATGGCTCAGAACATAGATCTTCCGAAATGGAAGTGGGAGATGATCTAGATGGATTTCATTATGGTTTACCGCAGTCTCGCATGCAGCAAGATTTGATTTGGGTGATTGTAGATCGGATGACTAAATCAGCCCATTTCTTACCGGTTAAAGACTACCTTTTCAGTAGAAGATTATGCCAAATTATTTATTCAAGAGATAGTCACACTTCATGGAGTTTCGGTGTCCATCATTTTAGATAGAGGTGCGCAATTCACCGCATAATTTTTGAAGTCTTTCCAAAAGGGTTTGGGTTCGAAGGTAAATTTGAGTACTGCTTTCCATCCTCAGACTGATGGTCAAGCTGAGCGCACAATTCAGACGTTAGAGGATATGTTGAGGGTGTGTGTGATCGATTTCAAGGGTGAATTGGATGATCACTTACCTCTCATTGAGTTTGCTTACAACAACAATTACCACTCTAGTATCCAGATGGCTCCTTATGAGGCTCTTTATGGGAGAAGATATAGATCTCCTATTGGATGGTTTAAAGTTGGTGAAGATGGGTTGATAGGACCAAAATTGGTTTATCAAGCTATGGAGAAAGTGAAAATCATTCAAGAAAGGTTGAAGACATCGCAAAGTCGTCAGAAATCCTGTACAGATGTTAGGAGAAGAGACTTGGAGTTTGAGGTGGATAATTGGGTTTACTTAAAGGTTTCACCCATGAAGGGTTTTATGATATTTGGTAAGAAGGGGAAACTTAGTCCCTGGTATATTGGTCCTTACAGGATATTTAAGAGGATTGCTCAATGTAGCTTATGAGTTGGAGCTACCGTCAGAGTTAGCAGTAGTCCATCCAGTATTCCACATTTCAATGTTGAAGAAGTGTATGGGCGTTCCTTCACTTATTATACCTACTGAAAATATTGGTATTAAGGACAGCCTATCTTACGAGGAGATACCCGTTGAAATACTTGATCGTCAGGTTCGCAAGTTGAGCACCAAGAAGGTAGCATCGGAGGAACCAATTGGTTGAGGAAGCTACTTGGAAAGCTGAGGAGGGTATGAAGAAGAGATACCCACACCTCTTTACTTCCAGAGAAACTCCAGACCAAGGTAATGACTTTTTGTAAAACACTTTTTAAAAGGATATGCTATGTTGTGTTAAATTGCTTGTTGGGTGTTTGAGTTGGGTGTTATATGATGCAACCCTTAGTTCTATTTAGAGTGATATCATTTGAGGAAGAATGTTCTCAAGGGGGAGATATTGTAACACCTCGGTCTTAGAAAGAGCTAATTTTAGAAAGAGCTAAATTGGAAAGAGCTAATTTGATATTTGTGCAAGTGAGACTTCAATTGTGAGATTTGGGTCAACTTCAAATGGCCATAAATTTTAGTACAAGATGATTTAGGTGGCTCATAAGGTATCAAATGAAAGATCTTTGATTCCTCTTTCCAACGCCACCGAGTTTGCTAAATTTCAAATTCGGATGACGGAGATATTCCCGTTTGAGTTCAGCCTGTCCGATTAAGAAAATTCATCCGAATTAAGGAAGGGTATTTTGGTATTTTCCTTACCCCATTAGCTTTAAACATGTTTTTCACCCTTTTAGGGGTCTAAACTGATTGGAATTAGTTTTAGTCATTCCAAAAGAGCTTAGGATTTTGTGGAGAGAAGTTCAAGAGGAGAAAAGGAAGAACGATCAAGATTCTTGCGAAACTTTGAGGATTTCTGCCAAGAATTTGATTCTTTCAAGGTATGTAAGTTTCCATAGTTTTGGGTTTCTTCACCCACACGCCAATCATGATTTTATTTTATGAATTCATCCATGAGATTAGGTATATTGAGTTTCTTGATGAGTTTCTTGAAGTTTGTGCTTCATTCTTTAATATGAGGTTACGTTGAGTTGTTGAGATGAAGATCTTGTGTTAAAGTATTCTTCTTGGGTAATTTTGAGTGGATTTTGTTGTAATTATGTTGGGTCTAAGAATCCAAAAGAGTTTGAGGGAAATCTTTTGATTCTAGGGGAGTTAGACATGGAATTGGAGCAAGGAAATTTGTCAAAACCTGGGTATAGGGGTGGGGCGCCGCGCCACTCAGTGCGCCCCAAACCACTTCTAGTATTTTGGGTCTTGGTGCCCCAAACCACCTTTAGTAGTTTAGGGGTTTGCACCCCGCGCCACTCAGTGCGCCAGGGTCGCCAGGTCCCCTACCCTTCCGCCCTTCTTTCCATGTCTATTTCCTCAAAATGTATCTATGTTCTCTACTTGATATCCACACCTAAAACCTCCATTAATCCTTGAGAGATCATGAATATCCAAGTCATAACTCTTGAATTCATAATTCATAATTCATAATTCAAATTCAAGATGGAGTTAAGAGTGAAGTTCGAGGAAATTTTTTTTGAGTCATTGGAGAAGTCTTTTGTAAAATTTTAAAACTTATTTTAAGAGTTAAGTACTTGAGTATGAGGATGAGGAGAGTTGAGTTCATGTTTTCAGAAATTAATATAAGGGAACTAAGTATTCCCAAGATTAAATGTTTTAATATTTAAAATGAGAGGAAACATTGATTTCCAAATTAGTTCATGAGGAGTTTTGAGCACTATCTCTTTTAAGAGAAACTTTTGAGTAATAATCTCAAAGTTTTAGGATGAGGAAATATTTTTAAATATATGAGCATGATTTATATTATTGGGAGTAGTATTGAGCACCGATATGGGGACGAGTTCAGATAATTCAAAGTCCTCATAAACCATGTATGCCAACATGGGTAAATGGTCATAATTTTTAAATGATTCCTTATTGATTTTTAAGCATAGCTTAGTGGATCCACTTAGTTGAGGATGTCTTATTCTCCGGCAAGGGATAGGAAAGTACTGGCAGCGTGGGTGAGACGTTGTATCATCACATAGCTCATAGTGATGGTTGTCGGTTAGAGAATATCCCAAATAACAGTAAAAGAGTTATTATTATATTTTTAAATACATTGAGTTATTATCTACTGTCTTAAAAGCTTTCTTTATAATGCATCTTTATTTTTGCTTTTATATTAAATTGAGTTGAGTATTCCCGAGTTTGAGTATCCTTGAGTTGAGTTGAGTTGAGACGAGGTGAGCATATTCTTTTTTTTTATCAGTTCAAGCTTATGTCTTTGCTTTAGAGTTCCCCTTGCATGCTCGTACATTCCATGTACTGATGCCATTTGGCCTGCATAGTCTCATGATGCAGATACAGGTAACCAGGGTCAACAACAGGTGCTCCGTTGAAACCATTTGCAGTTCCAAAGTTGTTTGTGTGAGCCTCCTTTCTTCGAAAGGTTCCACATTTACTTTCTGTCGTATGAGGATGTCGTGAATCTTTTCCCGACTTCCATCATAGTTGTTAGAGGCTTCGTAGATGGACAGTAGTAGTTGAGGAGTCTTTTTATTACCATTGTTAAATGTTTAAGACTTGAGTTGCCTCTTTTGGCTAGTTGAATGTTTTCTTTAAAATATTCTGAGTTATTTATTTTGAGACATTGAGTTAAATCTTTACTTTTGAGATTCATTTATTGTTGAGTAAGTCTTCCGCTGAGAGTTGAGCCAGGCCAAGAGTTCTCTTGGGGCCAACAATAGTTCTCGAGGATTGGCCACGTCCAAGGTGTAGGCTCGGAGTGTGACAAACTTGGTATCAAAACATAGAGTTCAAGAGTCCTATGGATCAACATAGGGTTTCAAGTCAAGTCTTAAATTCCACCATTGAAGTTAAGAAATTGGCATTTAGGTATGATGGTTTTCATCCATGCAGCCCTTTCATCCATGGAGTCCCAAAATTCTCCAATTTTCAAAGTTAGAAATCCCTAATTGAGTTAGGTTTTTTCTTCTATGTTATGGGTTCTCCTAATTATTGATTTAATTGATTGATCTATGATCTTTTATGCATGAATTGAGTTAATCTCATATTTTTATGATGATTCCCCATGAACTCATGTAATTCTCATATTTTTTACAAGTTATGATCATATGATGTGGGTTTTGGATTATGAAAGGAAAGTTTATGAAATCAAGCATGTTCTCATGAAATTTATGTAAATGTTTTAAGGATGCTTTGAGAGTGAAGTATCAATGATGTTGTTGTTGTTGTGTTATTGAAAGAATTTCTCATATACACATGAAAGCTTGATTGTGAAAGATTTTCTCACATGATAAGGGTTCTTAGGGTTGAAAGGTCTTCTCACCTAAAATGAACTGATGTTAAGGAGCTATTCTAATGATGAGGTAAGAGGCGATTACCCATGCTCTCTAATTGAAAGACAAGAGGCGATTACCATGTCACATGATGTAAGGACAAGAGACAATTACCCATGTTCCTTTAATAGCTAAGGTGAATATGATTAAGAACTATTTTGTGGGAGTTAAGCTTAGTACCAAGCGGACAAATGGTGATTACCCGTGTCCCATAAACTATGTGCCAACATAGAATTATCTAGATAGACATTAGCTAGTGGATCCACATAAGCTAGAAGTTCATGGTCCTTACTTTGGCAAGCAGGAAAACCTTTTTCGGTGTGGTTGACACCGGATTCCATGTTAATAGCTCACATGGTCTTATATGTCGGTTAAGGCTACTTCCCACAAGCAAGCTAAAATGAACTAAGATTACATCAAGAAGTATCTTACATATGTTTTAAGATGATGTTCACTTGCATTGATCAAACATCCAAGATTCATGTTTAAGCTTGAACATTGCATGCTCATGAAAATGTCCATTTTTAGCATAACTTTATATGTTTTTATGCATGGCTATCATATATGGTACATTTTACTAACGCATACTCTTGCCTCAATTTCCCCAAATGTAACGTCCGACAATCAGGATTCGTAGTTTTGTGGCTTTAGTTCATAGAGGAGATTTCAAGATTTGGTGAGTCCTGATGCTTCGAGGACCGGACATTTATCATTTTTACTCTTTCCTTACTTTCTGTTTTGGAATATGATGTACGGTCTTCGCCCAGATTCATTCTTATGTACTCGATGCCTTTGAGACAATGTTTAGATTTTCGCTATGCTCTATAAAACTTTGATATATTGAACTGTCTTTTAAGTCTCTTTATTCTATTTCTTGTATGATGAAAGCTAAGTGAATTGTATGGGGCTTCTCGAGGTCTTGTACGCCATGTTACGCCTAGGAACTACCTTGGGTCGTGACAAACTTTTGGCCCAAGACAAGACGGCTCAAGCCAATAGGGACGCTGTGGTTCCTCTGTACCCCAATGTGGGTACGGTGGCATCTAGAGAGAGGGACTTCACTAGAATGAATCCCCTATAGTTTCATGGTTCTAAGGTTGAGGAAGATCCTCAAGAGTTCATTGATGAGGTTTACAAGGTATTGATGATTATAGGAGTGACACCGGTGGAAAAGGCGGAGTTGGCCACTTATCAACTTAAGGGTGTTACTCAAATTTTGTTCAATCAATGGAAAGAAGGGAGACTTGAAGATGCGGGTCCTCTCGATTGAGAAAAGTTTAAGGTTGCTTTCCTTGATAGGTTCTTTCCCTTGAGATGAGGGAGGAAAATGTGCTTGAATTCATTAATCTTCGTCAAGGGAGAATGAGTGTGATAGAGTACGCTTTAAAGTTCATAAAATTGTCTCGATATGCTCCTACAATGGTTGTCGATCCTAGGGTAAAGATGAGCAAGTTTGTTTTGGGTGTGTCCGAAATGGTGGTTAAGGAATACCGTACCGTATGCTTGTCAATGATATGGACAGTTCTCATATCATGGTTCATGCTCAACAAATTGAAGAGGAGAAGCTTAAGGAAAGGTCTAAGGAGGCAAAAAGAGCTAAGACCGGTGATTGTAACTTCTCACATTCTAGGTCCAATGGACAAGGTCGTTCTAAGTTTCGACAATGGTTTTTCAGTCAAGGTTCCTCCAATGCTCCTTCTAAGTTCAACAAAGTGAGGGTGCCTAATCCTAAGCCCCAAGTAGGAAGTGGTAGTGAGTCCTTGTTACCTACTTGTGCTAAGTGTGGAAGGAAGCACGAGGGCAAGTGTCTAGCGGGTTCCAATGCTTGTTTTGGTTGTGGTAAGATGGACCACAAGATAAGAGATTGCCCTTCAGTATATAAGAATGATAGAGATAATCGTTGAAGGATTCAGTCTAATTCTTTATCTGGTCCTAATGGTGCGGGTTCAGATGCTCCCAAGCAAAGTAGATTTTATGCACTTTAGACTCATGGTGAACAAGAGGGTTCTCCCGATGTAGTTACCGGTATGTTGAAAGTCTTTCAACTTGATGTTTATGCTTTACTTGAACCCGGTGCTACCTTGTCTTTTGTGAAGCCATATGTGGCTATGAGGTTTGATATTCTTTCGGATGTGTTGTTAGATCCTTTTTCTGTCTTCACTCATGTTGGTGATTCTATAGTGGCTAAGAGGGTCTATAGAAAGTGTCTCATTTCCTTTTCCCATAGAGTTACTCTTGTTGATTTAGTAGAGCTTGATATGCTAGATTTTGATGGTATCCTTGGTATGGATTGGCTGCACTCATGTTATGCTTCTATTGATTGTAGAACTCGTGTAGTCAAGTTTCAATTTCCAAATGAGCCTGTCCTAGAATGGAAAGAGGGAAATTCTATGCCTAAGGGTCAGTTTGTCTCTTGTCTTAAAGCTAGAAAGATGATTTTTAAGGGCTGAATATACCATCTAGTTAGGGTGAGGGATATAAATTTTGAAACCCCTACTCTTGAGTCGGTCCCCGTTGTGAAGGAGTTTCTGAAAGTGTTCTCAGATGATTTACCCGGTATTCCTCATAAAAGGGGAATAGACTTCGGTATTGACCTTCTCCCAGATACGCAACCTATTTCTATTCCTCCTTACTGAATGGCTCCGGCAGAACTTAAGGAGTTGAAGGAGCAATTAAAAGATTTGTTTGATAAGGGTTTCATCTGACCGAGTATCTCTCTATGGGGTGCTCCAGTCTTGCTTGTTAGAAAGAAGGATGGTTCTCTCTATATATGTATAGACTATCGGTAGTTGAACAAGGTTACCATTAAGAATGAGTACCCTCTCCCAAGAATGGATGATTTGTTTGACCAACTACAAGGAGCGAGTTACTTTTCCAAGATTGACCTTCGGTCGGGTTATCACCAATTGAGAGTGAAAGAAGATGACATTCTGAAGACGTCTTTTTGAACTCGGTATGGTCATTATAAGTTTTTGGTAATGTTGTTTGGTTTGACTAATGCTCCAGCGGCATTTATGGATTTGATGTTTATGGTGTTTAGACGATACCTTGACATGTTTGTGATTGTATTTATTGATGATATATTGATTTATTTGAGAAGTGAGGATGATCACATCAATCATTTGAGGATTGTGTTGCAAGTCCTCAAGGACCAACAACTCTTTGCGACGTTTAGCAAATGTGAATTTTGGTTAACGTATGTGGCCTTTCTTGGTCATATTTTTTCAAGTAAGGGTATTGAGGTAGATCCTAAGAAGACAGATGCGGTTAAAAGTTGGCCTAGACCTCTATCCCCTTTAGATATTAGAAGTTTATTTGGTTTAGTTGTTACTACAGAAGGTTTGTTGAGGGGTTTTCTTCGATTGCCTCTCCATTTACAGCATTGCCTCAAAAGAAGGCATAGTTCATATGGTCCGAAGCATGTGAAAGGAGCTTTCAGGAACTGAAGGATAGACTTACTTCCACTCTGGTGTTGACTTTACCAGAAGGAACTGATGGTTTTGTTGTTTATTGTGATGCCTCGAGAATTGGGCTAAGATGTGTACTTATGCAAAATGGGAAAGTTATTGCATATGCTTCAAGGCAACTTAAGATTCATGAGAAGAATTATCCTACCCATGACCTCGAACTAGCGGTAGTTGTGTTTGCTCTTAAGATTTGGATACATTATTTGTATGGTGTTCATGTCGATGTTTTTACCGACCACAAGAGTTTGCAATATGTGTTCAATCAGAATGATCTAAATCTTTGCCAAATGAGGTGGCTTGAGTTATTGAAGGATTATGATATGTATGTTCTCTATCACCTCGGAAGGCAAACGTGGTGGTGGATGCTCTTAGTCGACTATCTATGGAAAGTGTTGCTCATATTGAGGATGATAAAAAGGAGTTGGTTCGATATGTTCATTGGCTGGCCCAGTTGGGTGTTCAGTTAGTGGACTCTACCAAGGGTGGTGTTATGGTACACAATGGTTCAGAATCATCTTTTGTGGCGGATGTGAAAGCCAAGCAAGGTCTTGATCCAACTTTGGTGGAATTAAAGGAAGTGGTGCTTAAAAAGTTCGTAGAGGCTTTCTCCCAAGGGGGAGATGGAGTACTTAGATATCAAGGTTGGTTTGTGTCCCAAATATTAATGAGTTGAGGGAGCAGATCTTGTCAGAATCCCATAGTTCTTGATATTCAATTCACTCGGGAGCCACCAAGATGTACCGTGACTTGCGGGAGATCTAATGGTGGAATGGGATGAAGAAGGATATTGCGGGATTTGTGGCTAAATGTCCCAATTGTCAACAAGTGAAAGTTGAGCATCAGAAACTGGCAGGTTTTTCCCAAGACATTAGCATTCCTACTTGGATGTGGGAAGATTTGAATATGGACTTCATCGTTGGCTTGCCTCGCACCCGGTAACAACATGACTCGATTTGATTATAGTAGATCGAATGACAAAATCATCTTATTTCATTCCCATCAAGGTTTATTATTTGATGGAGGATTATGCTAAGTTGTACTTGAGAGAAATGGTAAAATTGCATGGAGTGCCTTTATGCATTATCTCTGATCGTGGTACCTAATTCACTTCTCAGTTTTGGAGTTCTTTTCAAAAGGGTCGTGGTACTCGTGTTAAGCTTAGTACGGCCTTTAATCCACAACTCGATGGGAAAGCGGAGCGTACTATCCAAACTTTGGAAGATATGTTGAGAGCTTGTGTGAAAGATTTCAAGAGTAATTGGGATGACCATTTGCCATTGATTGAGTTTGCATATAATAATAGTTATCACTCAAGTATTGGTATGGCTCTATTTGAGGCATTGTATGGTAGGAGGTGTAGATCTCATATAGGTTGGTTTAAAGTGGGTGAAGTCGCTTTGATAGGCCCCAAGTTGGTATATGAGGCTATGGAGAAAGTTTGGCTTATTAGAGAAAGGATAAAAATGGCTCAAAGTCGACAAATGTCCTATGTCGATGTTAGAAGAAGAGATCTTGAGTTTGATGTTAATGATTGGGTCTATTTGAAAATTTCACCCATGAAGGGTGTAATGAGGTTTGGTAAGAAAGGGAAGCTTAGTCCCTGGTATGTAGGCCCATATCATATTTTGAGGCGTATTGGGAAGGTTGCTTATGAACTTGAGTTGCCTAATGAGTTGGCATCGGTGCACCCTGTTTTTCATGCCTCCATGTTGAAGAAATATGTTGGTGATCCGACATCTATAGTTTCCTTAGATGATTTGGGAGTTAAGGAGAACCTATCTTATGAGGAAGTACCGGTTGAGATCTTAAACCGATAAGTCAAGAAGTTGCTTCCGTGAAAGTTTTGTGGAGGAATCAGTTAGTTCAGGGTGCTACTTGGGAGGTCGAGGCCGATATGATATTCTGTTATCCTCATCTCTTTCCTTCTACCCCTACTCTAGCTTGAGGTATTGATGTTCCTCATGGTTTGCTCTCTTGGTATCATGTGTCTTAGATATTCCCATGATTTCCTCATTTATGCATAATTCATGAAAAAACTTAAGTTTTCAGAAAATGAGTCAACTTGATTGATTTATACATGTTTATGTGCATTTGAGTATGAGTAGCATATAGACTTCATGATATGATGTTTTGAACATGCTTTAGCTTGGAGTTGATGTTTCCTCCTCGGATATGTGCATTATGTGATTGCATTCATGTTGGGCTGTTAGGTTTAAGTTCCTACCCTCATTACGATGTCTTGAATCTCATTCGAGGAAGAATGATCCCAAGGGAGAGATAATGTAACACCTCAGATTTTAAAAGACAGGGAAATTCAGTTTTTTTAAAATCTGATGCCAGTTCCTACGGTGCCATCCATGGCCCGTGGAACAACCCAGAACCGTAGACCAGATCCGTGGTTGTCCAGTCAGTTTTTTTCAAAATTGTTAAGTTCCAGTAGTTTTTCAACGGTTCACCAGGACGAACTGTCTTTCAATGCACGATCCATAAAAATATTTCGTATGTGAGTCCCAGACTTAGGGAGATTTTGAGGTCAAAAGTTGAGGACCACGGTTGGGACCCACGGCCCGTCGATTAGACCACAGCCCATCAGTGGGTCACCTCATTGGGTGTCCTGATTTTTGAGTCTCTGAAACCAAACGACGGACGACCGTCCACCAACGGACCGTAGGTCGTCACCGTCGTTGGGTCGGCAATTATATTTTTTAGGGGCTTTTTTGTCTTTTCCTAATTATTCTAGCCTAATACTATGTCGTTTTACCCTTCATCAAAACCCCTGTATAAGTATTTCAACCTCAAAATTTACCCAATTGAAATCATTCTCTCAAATTCATAAAAGAAGAACAAGTCTTCCTCTCAAATATTTCTCTCTCTAGAAAGCTTGAAGAAGAAGAGAGCAACTTAGGGTTTCAAGTCAAGTCTTCAATTCCATTGAAGTTAAGCAATTGGCATTGAGGTATGATGATTTTCATCCATGGAGTCCCATAATTCTCCAATTTTTAAAGTTAGAAATCCACAATTGAGTTAGGGTTTTTCTTCTATGTTATGGGTTCTCTTAATTATTGAATTAATTGATTGATCTATGATATTTTATGCATGAATTGAGTTAATCTCATGTTTTTATGATGATTCCCCATGAACCCATGTAATTCCCATGTTTTTTCCAAGTTATGATGATATGATGTGGGTTTTGGATTATGAGAGGAATGTTTATGAAATCAAGAATGTTCTCATGAAATTTCTACAAATGCTTTAAGGATGCTTTGAGAGTGAAGTATCAATGATGTTGTTGTTTTTGTGTTGTTGAAAGAATATCTCATATAAACATGAAAGCTTGATTGTGAAACGTTTTCTCACATGATAAGGGTTCTTAGGGTTGAAAGATCTTCTCACCTAAAATGAACCAATGTTAAGGAGCTATTCTAATGATGAGGTAAGAGGCGATTACCCATGCTCTCTTATTGAAAGACAAGAGGCGATTACCCATGTCACATGATGTAAGGACAAGAGGCGATTATCCATGTTCCTTTAAGAGCTAAGATGAATATGATTAAGAACTATTCTGTGGGAGTTAAGCTTAGTACCGAGTGGACAGTGGCGATTACCCGTGTCCCATAAACTATGTGCCAACATAGGATTGTCTAGATAGACATTAGTTAGTGGATCCACATAAGCTAGAAGTTCATGGTCCTTGCTTTGGTAAGTAAGACAACCTTTTTCGGCGTGGGAGACACCGAATTCCTTGTTAATAGCGCACATAGTCTTATATGTCGGTTAAGGCTACTTCCCACAAGCAAGCTAAGATGAACTAAGGTTACTTCAAGAAGTATCTTACGTATATTTTAAGATGATGTTCACTTGCATTGAACATGTTTTACGACTTATATTTTCTAACATCCAAGATTCATATTTTAGCTTGATCATTTCATGCTCATGAAAATGTTCATATTTAGCATGACTTTATATGTTTTTATGCATGGCTATTATACTTTGTACATGTTTGTACTAACGCATCCTTTTCCCTATATTTCCCCAAATATAGGGTTCGACAGTCAGGGTTCCAGTTTCATGGATAGAGTTCGTAGAGAATATTTCGAGCTATGGTGAGTCCTCATGCTTTGAGGACCAGACATTTATCATTTTCTATATTTCCTTACTTTCAGTTTTGGAACAAGATGTACGGGCTTCGCCCAGATTCATTCTTATGTACTGACTTTGAGACGATGTTTAGATTTCCGCTATGCTCTATAAAACTTTGATGTATTGAACTGTCTTTTAAATTTCTTTATTCTATGATCAAAGCTAAGTGGCTTGTATGGGGCCTCTCGAGGTCTTATACGCCATGTTACGCCTAGGAACTACCTTGGGTCGTGAAAATATAATAGGTACCATTATTCAATTTTCACATCTATAGAATGATTTCTTGTTCATTAACCAAGAAAAGAACTTAGTATCAAGAGTGTGTTGTTCGAAAATTATAAAATCTTTCAAGAAAATGACTTACCCGTTTTAAGTCGAAGACAACCTTCCGTTCAGAAAGAGAGAGTCACGTCCGGAGATGAGGAGGAAGATAATGGGGAGAATATTTATTGATAGTCAGATTTTCAAAGGAGGAGGAAGAAGAAGAGGAAGAGGAAGAACAAGAGGAAGAGGAGGAAGAGGAAGAGGAAGAAGAGGAGGAGGAGGAGGAAGAGGAGGAAGAGGAGGAAGAAGAGGAGGAAGAGGAGGAAGAAGAAGAAGAGGAAGAGGAGGAAGAGGAAGAAGAGGAGGAAGAAGAGGAGGAAGAAGAGGAAGAAGAAGAAGAAGAGGAAGAAGAGGAAGAAGAGAGAGAGAGAAAATTCTCTTTTTTTTTTTACTTTTTTTTTAAAATGGTGGTGGATAGAATTAAAGCAGTTGAAAAATGTAGTGTTTTTTTTGTATTTTATAAAAGATTAGAAAGTTTTGAAAATGTTAATTTGGTCTGAGATTAACTTAATTACATTTTTAAGTGGGTTTGACATTTTCTTGGTCAAAGTGTTACCAAAAATAAAACCAAGGCTTAATTGACACCTTTTATTCACGTTTCTCATGTTTGTATATGTAACTTTAATTTAATCACATATTTTTAAAAATTTCGTGGTAAAAATATTATAGTAGTTTCATTTTTGTATATGATGATTAAAAGAGTTTACACAATTAATTTTATGTGTTATCCCTTTATATATTTTTACTAAATATGTTATTGCCTTTTATTTATCTTTTTTTTTAATATGCATAACTTTACAACTTAATTTATTGTGTTACTCTTTTTCATAAATCTAATAGATAAAGTGATTGAGAAGATATTTCAAGAACAAGTGAAAAGGTTTAAGTCAAATGTTTGAATCCAGATTCTTTGTTATATTTTTTATTTAATTATTTATTTATTATTATTATTATTATTATTATTATTATTATTATTATTATTATTATTATTATTATTATTATTATTATTATTATTATTATTATTATTATTACTATTATTGAGAGAAAATTTACAACTTTATAATTTTCAATTTGATTTTACAATTTTAAATTGAGATAGATTAATTAGTTTGATAACCTATGTTTGAAAAAAGAAAAAAAATTAGATCCAAATCAAATTTATTTGTTTCAATTACAAAAATAATCACAAAATATTAATTTAATGTGTTCAATTGAATAATTTAATGATTCATATTATCATTTTAAAAATATTACTAATTGCATGATAAATTTTATTAGTTATTTTAAATTTAAAATCTTGTATTATATTTTAAAATAACCGCGCAACGCGCGGGCACATATACTAGTTTATGTAAAAGTAAAATAAATATCATTTCAAAAGAAAAAGTAAGATAAATATAATTTTATCAAGATTTTTTTGAGATAATGTTATAATTTAGTTATATGGATATCTAAGTGCATTGGATGGTACTTATATTCAAATTAGAGTTTCATCTAAGGACAAACCAAGATACATGACAATAAAGGGGATAATAGCAACTAATGTACTGGAGTTTGTGATAGGAATATCAATTTTACATGTGTATTACCTGGTTGGGAAGGATCAACAGCAGTTGGTGGTCATGTATCACAAAATTCTATAGTACGAACGAATAGTTTGAAATTTTTTGAGGATAATGACATACATATGCTCACATTAAAATTATATCACAAAAATAATGCTATATAAAAGTAACTAATTTTTAATTATAATATAAATAATTATTATTTGTGAGACCGGAGGATATACAAATGAAAATGATTTTCTTTCACCATACAAATTATATAAATATTAGTTAAGTGATTGAAAAGGTGTAAATCCACCACCCTAATATCGAGAAGAGCTTTTCAATATGAAGCATGCTAGAGCTCGTAGTGTTACTGAAATAACATTTGGTCTCTTGAAAGAATGTTGGGGAATTCTTAGAATGTGGTACTCGGTAAAGATTCATAACAAGATCATTAGTGCTTGTTGTTTGATACACAACTTTATTCATAAAGATATGGTAGTGGATATCTTGGACATCGATATAGAAGAACAAGTGGAATATCAACAAGATAACATTGATGTTGTTGAATCATTTGAGGAGTGGACTACATGGAGGGATGAGTTGACTCAATCAATGTGGAATGCAAACTTAAAGAATTGATCTGTCCAATTATTATGTTCTTGTAAATGTTTTATGTTGCATTTGGGGTGTTTTTTCCTTTAGTTTTTTATATTATGGTAAGGTGTACCGACTTTTAGCTTTTGATGATATAAGAAACAACTACTTACATTAATTTATTAAAGCTACTGTATGTTTAAATTATTTATTTTTTGTGATGTGTTAGTACTTCATGTTTTTAATTTTTTTATCTGTAAATTAAAGTGTATGAATTTTTTTTGTGGGAAAGGGTCAAACTTATCCCTGAACTATGCGAAATAGACCACTTATAACCTATATTACATTTTGGATAAAAAAAAATACCCCAACCGTTATCCCAAGAGACCACAAATACCCTTAACAGTTAACTACCCAAATTTCTAGTGATGTGGCAAGCCACATGGGACTAAACCCTCCACCTAAGCGTTTCCAAGTAGGATTTACTTAAAAAAATGTTAGACCCTTAGCGGTGACAAGTCGACACAAAATCCAAAAATATTGCCACTAAAGGTTTTGAGTGATTCTTAGAGGCGACTAAGGCTGCAATAGTCATTCGCTAGTAAAACCTATTTTTTTAACAAGAAAATATGAAAATTAATTTTTGGTTGCAACCTAATTCTCTAAAATAAATAATATTTACTATCAATATTAAAAATATCTAATATATTACGAAAATTATCAAAATTACTTCTCGACTCAAATTTCCTACTACATAAGACATTATTGTACATTTTATGCATTTATATATGACATAAAATAAATCATATGGTGTCTTCAAACTCCTCTTTGATCAATATCA
This sequence comes from Solanum etuberosum, assembly GCA_029582245.1. Lineage (NCBI taxonomy): Eukaryota > Viridiplantae > Streptophyta > Magnoliopsida > Solanales > Solanaceae > Solanum > Solanum etuberosum. The sequence continues at coordinate 22,286 of JAJONR010001512.1, read as the reverse complement.
TTTGTGATTTTTTAAAAATAATGAAGAGAAAAAAAAATCATAATTTAATACTAAAAATCAATAAAAATCTTCAGTGGTGATATTCTGGAATTTTGTGGTGAATTTTGTCGCCACTAAGGGTCTAGTTTTTTTTAAGTAAATCCTAGTTAGAAAAGTTTAGTTGTTAACTCTTAAGGGTATTCATGGTCTCAAAGGATAACGGTGGGGGTATTTTTTATCTCAAAATGCAACAAAGGGTATAAGTGGTCTATTCCGCATAGTTCTGAGGCAATTTTGATCCTTTTTTATTTTTTTATGATGCTAAGTAATGAATTGGAGATACTTTTAATTTTATGATGATAGCTAATACTAACGATGATTATTTCACAAGATTATAAAGACAAAATATATAGCCAAAATTTTCAATGCAATCACCAAAAAGATCAGGACGATCAACACCTTCAACCTGAAGGACAATAGTTGGAGAACCGATAATGAAACCTTTAGGCCAGGATATCTAATGAAGTTGGAGCACCCCTTCCGTGAACATCATATGACACTAGATTGAAAGGTGAACAACATGTCAATTCTAAAATAAAATCTTGGGAGAAAAGTTAAGCAATCATAAGTTTACTAAAGAGTCGAAGTGGTTTGGGATTTCAGTATTGTCGAGATCAAAAATATCAGGCTGTGCAAGCACCTACTCTATCACCTAGATAGGAGAATCCTAAATCCCCAAACAGGTTAAAACATGTGGTAAATAATTGAACATAATCTAAAACCCTATAAATATATTGAATGACTTTTAATTTGATTTAAAACCAATGATGATTACAAAAAAAACAATGACTTTCATAAAACCTTTTTACAAATGACTGAAAAACCTCCCCAAGGAACTAGTCTAAACAGGTATAAGAGCTACTAAATGAGTATAGTTTATATAATAAAACAGGACACAACTTCCCCATAGGAAAGGAACAATGAAAGTTGTCAGAGATCATCATCATATTCACCTATGAAACATCACTGATCCTGCGACCAAACTATGCCAAGTGACATATCAAGAGTAGTATCAATACAAACAACACGCATTGGTAGGCATCATCGGTCGATCCAAACATACCGCATAATATAAGTTAGATAATCAGAAGAAAATATGAAATATGAAAGTTACACCACCCAGTTCTCTAACCACATTCTTTTGTATTCCCAGGGTATAGTGATGTAACTAATACACCTTGATCCTATGTCTCTCTGTTACACCAGTATAATGCAAAATCATAGTGTAACCCTTCTATCACATAATATCTACAAATATAGGATCACCATAGTACCAAATTGTCACAAGTCAAAGTACACCCTAGACGTGACATGACGTATAAGACCACAAGAGGCCCTATACAAGCCACTTGACATGCATACAACACAACATAATAGACAAAAGTAGCAAATCTCATATGAATAGAAGAGTTTGACATAAACGTGAAAATCTAAACATAGTCTTGAGAAGTCGGGACGTAACTCGTATACCACATACAATTCAAGAAAACTAAAGACATAAAAGAATGTAAACATAAGTGACAAGGTCCTCGGAACATGAGAACTCACCAAGTCATCAATCTACAAAGCAATCTACTAGCCACGAATGGGAGGAGGAAGATCACCAGACAAAACACTATTTACAATATAGGAATAAGTATGCATTTGTACATAGAATGTACTAAGTATGAGAGATATTCACAAAATTTAAAACATGATGATAATGGGACATAAAGGAAAACATGATATGCATGACCAAGCAAAAAATAATAAAAACCTTTAAGGAATAATCATAAATCATGAACATGGTCAATGCAACTTAAAATCATATTTAAAGCTTCATAAAACCAAGAACAATTTGGTTCATTTTGTGATATTTTTACCGTTAACCGAAATATACCACATGAGCTATGATGTGGAAACTAGTGTCTTGCTCCCATATCGAAAAAATATGTCCTTACTTGCCAAGGCAAGGACCTTAAACTTCTTGCTTGGTTGGATCCACTTGCTATGTCTTTCTTAGAAAAATCTTACATGGGCACATAGTTACAGACAATGAGATTGCTTCTAGAGACGCGACCTCTACTAACATGGGAGTCTCTATCTCAATATCCTCTCGGTGCTAAATAAAAATTCCAACGAAAATACTAATATTCATAACATATCATCATACATGAAAAAATACAATTAATTTACTAATCCAAGCGTAAAACATCATAGAGTAGCTCATTAAATCATGAATCATGCATATGTGAGAAAACCTTTCACCAATAATGATTCCTTAATATGTGAGAAAATCCTTTCACAATTTCATTGATTCTTATCTTAAAATAACCTAGATCATAAAATATTTTTTTAAATCATAAATCATGCATAGCTTTCTCAAAACATCATTCATAGATTCATAGTTTCTTCATAAATTCATGTCATTAAGAGCTCATAGTCAAAATCATGAATTATACATGGGTTCATGTAAAATCTATTGAAAAGTATGAAGCTGAGTTTTAGACCTATGGTCTGTCGGATGGCTTCCACGGTTTAGACCTATGGTCTGTAGAAGTTTCTACGGCCCATATAGGTAAACCATAAAACCAACTTCAGAAACCCAAAATTCACCTTATTTCCCGTGTGACCTTTCTATGGTCTATATAAATTCCTACGATCCCTAGACACAATCCATAGAACCCAAGTTATAGCCCAAAATTTGACAAAGTCTAGAACACCTTATGGAGCCCATCTGCGACCCATTTAAATTTCTATGGCTTGTCCTGTCCATTCGTAGGTCAAACTTCAAAAACTAGGTATTCCAAAAACTTATCTCAAATTCTACGACTCCCTTCCTACGGTCCATAGGTTGGACTCATAGAACATGCTTCAGAGCCAAAATCTGTTCCTTTTCTTTTGACTTTCTAACTTCTGAGGTGTTACTATATCTCCCCCTTGGAACATTTATCCTCGAACGGGACTCAAGCCACCATGAATAGTGTAGGAGAGAAACTAACAACCCAACATGAATGTAAATCTCATAAAAAATGCACATAAACATGGTGAATCACTCCAAGCTAGATCATAATATCAAAAATTAAGTTTTTATGAACATATGCATATAGAAACATGAGAATGACTAAAACACATGAATCCGTAAAATGAACCATAAGGAACTAACACCTCGTGCTAGAATAGGAGCAGAGGGAAATAGATGAAGATACCAGGACATCATATTGGCTTCGGCCTCCCAATTAGCACCCTCAACTAATTGATCCTCCCAAGAACTTTCACGGAAGCAACTTCTTTATTTCTAAACTTTTGAACTTGCCGGTTTGAAATATCAACCAGAACCTCTGTATAAGAAAGATTTTCTTTAACTCCAATCCTTCTAAAGGAACAATGGATGTCGTATCTCAAACACACTTCTTCAACAAAGAGACATGGAATACCGGATGTATCGCTGCTAAGTCATTATGTAACTTAAGTTCATTAGCAACTTTGTTAATACGCCTCAAAATTTGATATGGACCCACATAACGGGGACTAAGCTTCCATTTCTTTCCAAATATCACACCATTTATGGGTGAAATATTCAAGTAGAACCAATCATCAACATTAAATTCAACTTCTCTTCTCTAACATTGGCATACGACTTTTGTCGACTTTGAGACATTTTCAACCTTTTGCAAATAAGTCAAACATTTTCCACATCCTCATGCACCAACTCAGGCCCTATCAAAGCAACCTCACCAACTTCAAACCAATCTATAGGATACCTACACCTCCTACCATAAATAACCTCAAATGGTGACATCCCAATGCTAGAATGATAGCTATTATTATAAGCAAACTCAATCAACGACAAACGATCATCCCAATTACCTTTGAAATCAATTACACAAGCTCTTATCATATCTTCTAAACTCTTAATGGTACGCTCGACTTGACAATTTTTCAATGAACTATAGTTTTGAACTATGTCTTGAGTAAATGAGGATGAGGAGAGTTGAGTTTCATGTTCCAAAATGAGTATAAGGGAACTAAGTATTTCCAAGTATGTAATACTTTTACATTGAAAAGAGAGAAACACTGATTTCTAAATGAGTTTACAAACTCAGAGGAGTTTCAGAGTATTACCTCTTTTAAGAGGCTCTTTTGAGTAGTTATCTCAATTGAGAAAGAGTTATGTTTTTAAAAATTTGAGCATGAGTTATATATATTATTTGGAGTAGTATTGAGGACCTATATGGGGATGAGTTTAGACAACTCAAAATCCTCATAAACCAAGTATGCCAACATGGGTAAAGAATCATACTTTTTAGATGATTCTTTATTAATTTTAAGCATAGCTTAGTGAATACACTTAGTGGAGGTGTTCTATATCCCGGCAAAGTATAGGACAGTTCTGCTAGCGTGGGCGAGACGTTGTATCATCACATAGTTCATAGTAATGGTTGTCGGTTAGAGAATCTCCCAAATAAGAGTAAAGAGTTTATTATTATATTTTTATACATATTGAGTTGATATCTACTGTTTTAAAAGCTTTATTTATTGCATCTTTTATTTTTTTTCTTCCACATTTGAGTTGAGATGAGGTGAGTATGTCTTCCCAGAGTATCAGTTCAGTTATTTATGTTTCAGCTTTCCCCTTACATGCTCCTACATTCAATGTACTGACGTCATTCGACCTGCATCTTATTTTTTATGCAGATACAGGTGTTCAGGGCCATCAATAAGTGCTTCGTTGATCCCATTGCATTCCTACTAGTTTTTGTGAGCCTCTTTGCTTTTCGGATGGCTCCACATTATTTTTTTGTTCTTGTTAGGTTGTCGGGGTCTTGTCCTAACATCCATCATATTATTTACAGACTTCATAGACAATAGTAATTGAGGATTCTTTCATCATTTCCTTTGTAATATTTTGAGACTTTGAGTTGATCACTTGGGTTTAACTAAGTATTTCTAGATATTCATTGAGTTAAGTTGCTATAAAGATATTTTGAGTCAAATCTTTCAAGTTGAAGTTCTTGTTTTGTTGAGTAAGTATTCCGCTGAGTTGTGAGCCAGGCCAAGGGTTGTCTTGGGGACCAACAATGGTTCTCCAGTGCCGGCCACATCCAGGGTGTAGGCTCGGGGCGTGATAAACTTGGTATTAGAACACAGAGTTAAAGATTCCTAGGGTGTCTATGAAACTGTTTCAATGGAGTCATATTTATTAGTGTGAAATGGGCCACATCTATAATTAGGAGGCTACCATATTTAGGAAACATTTCACTTCATTCTTACTCTTTTTCATGCGATAGATTTCAACTCTATAAAAGTGTCTTTCTAATTTGTGCTTGGACGTATCTTTTTAGATCATGCCTCTACGAAGATCTCTTCAAGGTTGTCCTTCAAGGATAAATGTTGATACTTAAGATCAAGGGGTACCCAATGCGCCAGAAGTGCAACACCCTTAAGGAGAAGTCACTAATGTTGAGTTATGGGATGCTATCCGGATGTTGAGTCAAGTTGTGGCAACTCTGGTCAGCAAAGAGTGGTTTGTCAGGATGGGGATGATACATCCAAGATCCGTGAGTTCTTGAGAATGAATCCTCCAGAAATCACAGGGTCAAATGTCACTGAGGATCTGAAGAACTTTACGGAGGAACTACAGAAAGTGTTTGAAGTTATGTGTATCTTTGATGCTGAGCGTGTAGAGTTAGCTGCATACAAACTCAAGGGTATTGCTAGGATTTGGTAGGACCAATGGAAAAAAAGCATAGCTGAAGGGGAACCACTTGTGAGCTAGACTGTTTTGAAAGTGTTTTCCTAGGGTGCTTCTTTCCCCGTGAGCTAAGGGAAGCAAATCTGAGAGAATTTTTTAATCTTAAATAGGAGGCCATGAGTATGCATGAGTACAGCGTCAAGTTCACCTAGTTGTCCCATTATGCTCTGGAGATGGTGGCAGATATGAGATACAAGATGAGTTTGTTTGTGTCTGGGTTGTCTCACTTGTCAAGTAAGGAGGGTAAGGATGATAAGGGACTTGTACATAGCCAGGCTTATGATCCATATGCAGCAGGTTGAGGAAGATAAGCTGAAAGATGGTGAGGTGTTCCGTAACAAGAAGGCTAAGACAACAGGTCATGAGTTCGGACAGCAGAAGACTGGAAATATAAACCGGTCAGCTTTTCAGCAAAGGGCAACTGGACCTGCTTCATCATCGGCGATTGCGCCTGCACCAAATAACAGAGGTGATTTCAGGAACCAGAACTCCTAGAATTCCAAAGCTAGACCTACTCAGGCTTAGGGTAATGTGGCACAAGGGGCTAATTAGACTCCTACATGTGCTAAGTGTGGTAGAAACCACCCAGGAGCGTGTCGGGATGGGTCCAATAGTTGCTTTAAGTGTGAGCAGACAAGTCACTTCATGAGAGAGTGCCCTAAGAACAGGCAGGGTAATGGTAATGGGGACAATAGAGCCCAATCTTCTTCAGCGGCTCCAGTAGATAGAGCGGCTCCAAAACCCTCTTTATCCTATAACCAGTCACCAAGAGCAGGAGAATTCACTAGATGTTGTGATGGGTATGATCAAAGTCTTTACTTTTGAGGTATATGCATTACTTGATCTAGGTGTGAGTCTATCTTTTGTTACTTTGTATATAGCTATGAGGTTCGATATTCTTCCTGAAGAACTTCTTGAACCCTTTACTATTTCCACACCGGTTGGTGAGTCTACTCTAGTAGAAATAGTTTATCGTGACTGTACCATTTCTGTCAATCACAAGGACACCATGGCTAACTTAGTTGAGCTAGACATGGTGGACTTTGATGTTATTCTAGGTATGTACTGACTTCATGCTTGTTATGCCTTAGTTGATTGTAGAACTAGAATAGTCAAATTCCAGTTTCCTTATGAGCCAGTTGTAGAGTGGAGGAGTAGATCAGCAGTGCCTAGGGTTATTTCATTTAATACCTCAAGGCCAGAAATTTAGTCTGTAAGGGGTGCATCTATCACTTAGTCCGAGTTCATGACTCTAGTGTTGAGACACCTCTTGTTCAGTCTATTCTATTTGTGAGTGAGTTTCTGGAGGTCTTTCCAGATGATCTTCTTGGAGTCCCTCCTAAGAGAGAAATAGACTTCGACATAGACATTCTTCCTGATAATCGACCTATCTCTATTCCTCCATATAGAATGGCTCCAGCTGAGTTAAACGAGTTAAAAGAGTAGTTGAATGATCTTCTTGATAAGGGTTTCCTTTGACCTAGTGTCTCACCTTGGGGCGCTCCAGTCTTATTAGTGAGGAAGAAGTATGGTTCTCTTAGGATGTGTATTGATTAGTGTCAGTTGAATAAAGTCACCATAAAGAATAAGTATCGTCTTCCAAAAATTGATGATCTTTTCGTTCAACTTCAGGGTGCCACTTTATTTTCTAAGATAGACCTCAGATCTGGCTATCATCAATTGAGAGTGAGAGAAAGTGACATCTCAAAAATAGTTTTCAAAACCCGTTATGGTCATTATGAGTTTCTTGTTATGTCATTTGGCTTGACTAATGCTCCTACATCGTTCATTGACCTTATGAACAGAGTGTTTAAGCCATATCTTGACACGTTTGTTATCGTGTTAATTGATGAAATCCTGATTTATTCGACGAGTGAGGAGGATCATGCTAGTCATCTCGGAATAGTCCTCCAAACTCTCAAAGATAAGGAGTTGTATGCCAAATTTTCTAAGTGTGAGTTTTGGCTTGAGTCTGTGGAGTTCTTAGGCCACATTGTATCGGGTGAAGGGATCTGAGTTGATAGTCAGAATATTGAAGCAGTGCAGAACTGGCCTGAACCCACCTCTCCAACTAATATAATGAATTTCTTGGGATTGTCTGGTTACTATAGAAGAAGGTTCGTCAAGGGGTTTTCATCTACTTCATCCCGGTTGACGAAGTTGACTCATAAAACAGTTAACTTTCAATGTTCTGAAGCTTGTGAGATAAGCTTTCAGGAATTGAAAACTCGCTTAGCTACTGCCCTAGTGTTGTCCTTACCGGAGGGTACAAAAGGCTTTGTTGTTTATTGTGATGCGTCCAGAGTTGGACTGGGTTGTGTATTGATGCAGAATGGTAAAGTTATAGCCTATGCCTCCATACAACTCAAGGGTCATGAGAAAAATTACCCCACTCATGATCTCGAGTTGGCAGCGGTAGTATTTGCCTTGAAAATATGGCATCACAATCTGTATGGTGTTCATGTAGATGTGCTCACCGATCACAAAAGTCTTCAGTATGTTTTCAGTCAGAAAGAACTTAATCTCAAACAGAGAAGGTGGTTAGAGTTGCTAAAGGACTATGACATCAGTATCCTCTATCACCCAGATAAGGCTAATGTTGTTGTTGATGCTTTGAGCAGGTTATCTATGGGAAGTAATGCCCATGTTTAGGAAGGCAAGAAAGAACTTGCTAAGTAAGTTCATAGACTTGCCAGTTTGGGAGTCCGTCTATTGGATTCCAGCGAAGCTGGAGTTGTGGTGATGAATGGGTCTGAATCATCACTAGTGTCTGAAGTGAAGGAGAAACAAGACCAAGATCCTGTTTTGGTTGAACTAAAAGAAAATGTTCATAAGCAGAAAGTGATGGCTTTTGAACAAGGGGAAGATGGTGTGTTGAGGTATCAAGGTAAATTGTGTGTACCAAGGGTGGATGAACTCCAAGAGAGGATCATGGCAGAGGCTCATAGTTCCTGGTATTCAATCCATCCCGGTTCCACAAAGATGTATCGTGACTTGAGAGAAGTCTATTGGTGGAGTAGTATGAAGAGGTGTATTGCAGATTTCATTGCCAAGTGCCCAAATTTCCAACAAGTCAAGGTAGAGCTCCAAAGATCTGGTGGTATGACTCAAAATATAGCTATACCGAAATAGAAGTGGGAGATAATCAATATGGATTACATTACTAGTTTGTCGCGATCTCGCAGGCAGCATGATTCGCTTTGGGTGATTGTAGATCGGATGACTAAATCAACCCATTTCTTGCCGGTAAAGACTACCAATTCAGCAGAAGATTATGCCAAATTATATATTCAAGGGATAGTCTGATTTCATGGAGTTCCTGTGTCTATAATTTCAGATAGAGGTGCACATTTCACTACTCAGTTTTGGAAGTCCTTTCAGAAAGGTTTGGGTTTGAAGTTGAACCTTAGTACTATTTTTTATCCTCAGACGGATGGTCAAGCAGAGCGCACAAATCAGACTTTAAAGGATATGTTGAGGGCCTGTGTCATAGACTTTAAAGGTAATTGGGATGACCACTTGTCTCTTATAGAGTTTCCTTACAATAACATCTATCACTCCAATATCCAAATGTCTCCTTATGAGTCTCTTTATTGGAGAAGATATAGATCTCCAATTAGTTTGTTCAAGTTGGGTGAAGCTGAGTTGATAGGACCCGATTTGGTTCATCAAGCCATGTAGAAGGTGAAGATTATTCTGGAAAGGTTAAAAACAGCCCAAAGTCGTCAGAAATCCTATACCGATGTTAGGAGAATGGACTTGGAGTTTGAGGTTGATGATTGGGTTTACTTGAAGGTTTCACCCATGAAGGGTGTTATAAGATTTGGTAATGAGGGACAACTCAGCCCCCGATACATTGGTCCTTACCGAATATCCAAGAGAATTGGCAATGTAGCATATGAGTTGGAGCTACCGTCAGAGTTAACAGCGGTTCATCCTGTATTTCACTTTTCTATGTTGAAGAAGTGTATGGGTGATCCTTCATTGTTTATACCTAATGAGAATATTGGCTTTAAGGACAACCTATCTTATGAGGAGGTGCCCGTTCAGATTCTTTATCGTCAGGTTTGCAAGCTCAGAACCAAGGAGATTGCATCAATCAAGGTCTTACGGAGAAATCAATTTGTTGAGGAAGCTACTTGGGAGGCTGAGGAAGATATGAAGAAGAGATACCCATATCTCTTTCCTTCCGGAGAGAGTCCAAACCAAGGTACTTGTAAAGTACTTTTTAAGTTAATGTGCTGAGTTATGTGAATTACGGGTTGTGTACTTGAGTTGGGGTTGTTAGATGTTTCCCCTTTTCCTTTTGTCATAGTGTGATTTAATTATAGGATGAATGTTTCCAAGGGGAGATATTGTAACATCTCATACTTCGAAAAAGCCAATTAGAGATTCGTACAAGTTAAACTTCAGTTTTTAATTTTGGATGAACTTCAAACGACCATACCATGAATTATCAAATCGAAGGTCTTTGAGTCCTCTTTCCAACGTAGCCAAGTTTGCTAAATTCCGAACTCCGAGTAAAATGTTATGGCTATTTGAGTGAAACCTCTCTAGCTTATAAGGCTTTCCATCCATTTTAGGAAAGGGGTATTTTGGTCTTTTCCTTACCCCCACTAAGCCTAAAACGTTTTTCAACCCCAATTTAAGGGTCTAATCTGAATTAGACCACTTTTTAATATTCCAAAATGCTTAGGGATCTTAGAACAAGTTTCAAGAGGAGAAAAGAAAAGGGTTTCAAGCATTCATTCAAGAACTTGAGGAGTTCGCCAAGAACAAGTGTTATTCGATATATGTAAGCTTTCATAGTGTTGGGTTTATTCGGCCTCACGCCAATTATGTAAGTTCAGCCATGAATCTGTTCTTGAAGTTGATTGATTGAGTTTTCTTGAAAAGTTCTTGAGTTTAACCCCATTCTCTAACAATGGAGGTTTTTGAGTTCTTGAGGTGAGGGTCTTCTGAATGAGTGTTGTTCTTGATGGTTTTTGTGTGGGATTTTGTTGAATTTGTGTTGGGTTTATGAATCAAAAAGAGTTTGGAGAAAATCATTTGATTCTAGATGAGTTAGGACATGAAATTGAGCAAGAAAATTTGTCAAATTTCTGGGCAGGGTCATGGGGCGGCGCACCACCATAGAGCCAGAACTATTGCCCTGTAGTATGGGGCCTTGTGTGATGCGCCCCAAACACTGGTCAGTAGTTTTGGGGCTGGCTCCCCACGCCACTCAGTGCGCCAGGGTCGCCAGGTCCCTTACCCTTCCGTCCTTTTTTCCATGTGTGTTTCTTCAAAACGTACCTATGTTCTCTCCTCGATATCCACACTTAAAATATTAATTAATCCTTGAGAGATCATGCATATTCTAATCACATCTCTTGATTTATATTTCAAATTAAAGTAAAGTTAAGAGGAAGTCCAAGAGGACCTTTTTGAGTCAAATTTGAGAACTCTTTTCCAATCAACTATAGTTTTGAACTAAGTCTTGAGTAAATGAGTACGAGGATGAGGAGAGTTGAGTTTCATGTTTCAAAATGAGTATAATGTAATACTTTTATATTTAAAAGAGAGAAACACCAATTTCAAAATGGACTTTCATAGTATTCCTCTTTTAAGTGGATCTTTTGAGTAATTACCGCAATTGAGAAAGAGTTATATTTTTAAACATTTGAGCATGAATTACATATATTATTGGGAGTAGTATTGAGCACTGATATGGGGATGAGTTCAGACAATTCAAAATCCTCATAAACCATGTATGCCAACATGGGTAAAGGATCATACCTTTTAGATGATTCCTTATTTCTTTTAAGCACAGCTTAGTGGATCCACTTTGTTGAGGTGTTTTATACCCCGGCAAGGTATAGGACAGTTTTTGGCAGTGTGGGTGAGACACTGTATCATCACATAGCTCATAGTGATGGTTGTCGGTTAGAGAATCTTCGAAATAAGAGTAAAGAGTTTATTATTGTATTTTTATACATATTAAGTTGATATCTACTATTTTAATAGCTTTATATATTGCATCTTTTATTGTTGCTTCCACATTTGAGTTGAGATGAGGTGAGTATGTCTTCCCAGAGTATCAGTTTAGTTGCTTATGTTTCATCTTTCCCCTTACATGCTCGTACATTCAATATATTGACGTCATTCGACCTGCATCTTATTTATGATGCAGATACAGATGTTCAAGACCATCAACAGGCGCTTCGTTGATCCCATCGCATTCCAGCTAGTGTTGGTGAGCCTCATTGCTTTCTGGAGGGCTCCACATTATTGTTTTGTTCTTGTTAGGTTACTGGGTTCTTGTCCTGACATCTATCATATTATTTAGAGGCTTCATAGAAAGTAGTAATTAAGGAGTCTTTCATCATTTCCTTTGTAATGTTTTGAGACTTTGAGTTGACCACTTCTGTTTAACTAAGTATTTCTAGATATTCATTGAGTTAAGTTTCTATTGAGACATTTTGAGTTAAATTTTTCAAGTTGAAGTTCTTGTTTAGTTGAGTAAGTCTTTCGCTGAGTTGTGAGCCAGTCCAAGGGTTCGCTTGGGGACTAGCGGTGGTTCTCGAGTGTCAGCCACATCCAAGGTGTAGGCTTGGGGCGTGACAGTAAACTTATTCAATTGTCGGTAATTTATACACATCTCATAATACCATCATTATTCTTCCCAAGAAAGAAAAGAGCACCCAAAGGAGAAGCACTAGGACATACAAACCATTCATCAAACAATTCCTGAAGCTTAGTCTTAAGCTCTCTCAACTATGTCGGAGCCATGAGATAGGGAGGAATAGAGATTGGGTGAGGGCCTGGCTCAAAGTCAATACAAAAGTCTATGTCTCTATCCAGAGATATATCGAGAAGATCAGTAAGGAATTACCTCTGGAAACTCAGAAACCATAGGAATAAACTCAAGGGAAGGAGACTCTACATTAACATCTCGAATATGATCCAAATAGGCTAAACCACCCTGCCCTGCTAGTTTCATATCCTGAAGGAATGATATGATTTTTAATGGCTTAGGCATGTACACTCTTTGCCTCTCTAACCTTTCCCTCCCGAGATCTCTAAAGTCACAATTTTAGCATTACAATCTAAAATAGAAAAATAGAAGGACAACCAAGTCATACCAAAGATCACATCAAAGTCGAGCATATCCAATATGACTAGATCTACCCAAGTCTATAAGCCCATAAACAACACAGAACAATCACGGTATACATGGGTTACTATAATCGACTCTCCAACTGGGTAGCAACATAGATAGAAGCATCAAGTGTATTACAAATAAAATCAAAACCTAGAGCAAAAGACATAAATACATAACAATAAGTAGAATCTGAATCAAACAATACATAAGCCATCAAGTCATGGACAAGAATAGTATATGTAATAACCACATCTGATGCCTCAGCCTCTGGTGTACCCAGAAATGTGTAACACTAAGCTCTATCATCACTACAGCCAAGCCCCCTTCCAGGCTACATCGCTCCTCTCCCCGCATTACCATTACCTTGGCCTCCACAGCCTCCCTGATTACCTCTTGGCCGACCTTGTGGATGTCCTCTACCACATCCTCTCATTATGGGCTTAGTTGATTGCTCTGCTGCCGAAGCTAATACCCTTGTGTTGTTACATAGAGTGTCAACCATCTGCGAACAGAAGAGGGGAAGAATTAGATACTAATATGGGTCGCCAGTTACAAATTGGAATCAAGTCATAGCACGGAGGAAGAAAGAAAGAGAATTTCCTAAATTTATGTATCCTCTAGAAAAAAAGTATACACGTCTCCTTACCATTCTATGGGACTCTACTAGACTAGTATTGGTATGACAAGATCAACGAACCTAGGTGGGAGAACCTGAATGGAAACTCAACATCAGTTTAAACCCAAGTCTATCATATAAAAGTAAAACAATTCAACAACCAAAGGATCGAGTCCCCATAAACAAACCACAATAAATCAGAACAATCAATGTGGAAAATAACTCCTAAAAACTGAAAGTCGTTATAACCAAAACTCAAATACGATCAAACAGGGATGTGTATCACGACCGAGGGGTACACCCTAGATGTAACATGGTGTATAAGACCCCGAGAGGCCCATACAAGCCACTTAGCATTCATAACATAAGAAATAGAATAAAGAAGTAAAGACAACATTTCAAGTCCAAAATTTTATAGAAATAAAGCGGAAGTCTAAAACACTTTGTCTCAATAGCCATCTAATACAATAGAATGAAATTGGGCCTACCCCAGACATCATGTCCAAAACTGGAAATAAGAAAGAGAACTGAAATAATGAAAATCTGTCCTCGAAGCATGAGGACTCACCGAAGCTCGGGAACCTCGAAATCAACCACTAGCCACAAAACTGAGAGACTTGACTGTCGGACACTACATTTAGGGAAATTTAGGCAACAGTATGCGTTGGTACAAAATAATGTACCAATAGTTATGCATAAAACATTTAAATCATGGTAAAAGATGACATTTCATGACATGCAATTGACCAAGCTAAAACATGATACAAAAGGGTTAGAAAACATAAGGTATAAAATATGGTCAATCCAAGCTAACATCATTTAAAACCTTTGATCACATGTGATATACTTCTCGAAGTAACCTTAGTTCATTATTATTGTGGGAAGTAGCCTTAACCGACATAGATACCATGTGAGCTATAACATTATCCCTCGGTCTCTCCCACACCGAAAAGAGTTTTCCTACTTACCAAGGTAAGGACAATAAACTTCTAGCTTAAGTGGATCTACTAGCTAATTTCTATCTAGACAATCATCCTATGGGGGCACATTGGAAAGGGATAAGGAGATTGCTTCTAGAAACTCGACCTCTACTAACTGGAGAGCTCCCATCTCAATATCCTCTCGATGCTAAGCATAAATCCCACGGAATAGTCATTTCTTACTTGTTCTTATTATCCATGGAAGGGCACGTCATCTTGCCAATCCAAGCTAAGTCATAAGTCATCCATGGAATGGTATCATTCAATAACCAATCCAAGCTAGGTTTCATTAGGATAGCTCTTAATCTTTGATTCAATTAGGTGAGAAGACCTTTCAATCTTAGAACCCTTGATTATGTGAGAAACCCTTTCACATCATGCTTTTATGTGTTTATGAGAAATTCTTTCAACAACACAACAACAACATCATCATTGACACTTTACTCTCAAAGAACCCTTAAAACATTTACCTAGATTTCATAAGAACATGCATGATTCACCTTCCAAGGTTCAAAACTCACTTACAACATCTAGAAGACATGGGTTAGACATGGGTTCATAGAAATTCATGTAATTCTATCACTGCATGCTTTACTTCGTAAAACTCTCCTTTCATAATCAAAATCCCACATCACATGATTATAACTTGAAAATGTGGGGATTATATGGGTTCATAGTAGAATCATCATAAAATGATAGTATTTCATCAATTCATGCATAAGAGATCATAATTCAATCATTTAACTCAATAATCAAGAGAACCCATGACAATTGAAGAAAACCCTAACTCAATTGCGGATTTCTAACTTTGAAAATAGGAGAATTTGGGAACTCCATGAATTGGAAAGAATCCATGTATGAAAACTACCATACCTCAAAGCCAATTGCTTATCTTCAATGGAGGAATGGAGACTTGACTTGAAACCCTAGGTTGAATCCTTCTTCTTCAAGCTTTCTAGAGAGATAAATATTTTGGAGAGGAGACTTGTTCTTCTTTTAGAAATTTGAGAGAATGATTTCTATTGAGAAAATTTGGGGGTTAAGATACTTATATAGAGGTCTTAATGAAGGGTAAAAGTACATAGTATTAGGCTAGACTAATTAGAAAAAGACCCCACTGCCCCTGAAAATTAACTGTCAACCACGAACCCCGATTGATAGACAATGGCCTGACTGATGGCCCGTCCTATCGGTCCATCGTCTAATGTCAGAAAGTGGGAATTGAGGGTCTGGACCACGGGCCCTCAACCACGGACCGTGGTTCCACCAACGGTCCATTGGTCCGACCATGGTTCTAAGTCCCCTGACCCCTTTTTGGGTGGCCAATCCACGAACCACATATACGGTCTGTGGTCCCATCCACGGGCCATTGGTGGCCTCCGTCGGATGGCACCTGTAGTTTTTGAAAATTTTTGTCTTGCCCCTTCTCGAACCCGGGGTGTTACAATGTGAACCGAAACTAATTATAAATCTAAAATTAGTGTCTATGTCCGAAAAGATAGACAAGAAAAAATAGCGAAACCCATGGCAAACTGAAAGATGTAGCTCACCCTTGGATTCAACAATCAGGAGTCTCTCAATTGAGGTCTCGAATTAGCCGTTGAAAGATTCTCTGTACTTAACAAGGAAAAGAACATGTGCAGTATCAGTACAAACCATAATTTACTGATAGGATCACATGGCCAGTTCAAAATACAAATGTAAGAAATTCAGTACAATATAGTAACACAGAACAATGCATACAACAATAAGTATCATACGACATAGACTCTCAGTCACATATCATAAAACAACAATACATGGGTTAACCAATGCATGACTATATGTCCCACATGATCAAAATGAAAATGTATGGTTCTCTCATGGAACCACAATCACATACTTGGTCCTCTCACTAAACCAAACACAAGTTGTTAGTGTACTGGTATGGTACCCGAGCCATCCATACATAGTGTACCTACATGGTACCTGAGTCATCCATAGTTACTGTACCGGCATGGTACCCGAGCCAACCAAAAATCACAAACAATCATGCACAATCACATGGCACAATGAACAAGACTACTTAAAAACAACAAGTCACAATCACAACTTCATTGCATGGGATTACCTATATGATGTCATTTCATATATTTCCTACCATGCATTGCACAAATAATACTACAAAGCACTAGATATGCATACATACATAAACTGGAAACATACAACCATCACCTACCTCAAATCAAGCCTCTTGGAAACTCTAAATAACCAGAGTTTTCCCCTTGCGAAGTACCTCCACTTGTTCTTGGTCTAAAACAAACAATATAAACAACAATCAATCATCAATGGCCTATAAAAAACCCAGATTATCAACAAATCCTAACCCTATACCAAAATATGATCATCTTCTCCAACTTAGAGCTCCTTCCCATTAAGGAATCATGTCAAAACCTTTTCCCAATAGAAAATAACCTAGATTCTAAGGCTTAAGAATCAATGCATAAGGTTGGGGAGTCGAATTCTTACCTTTACCAACAAAATTTGTGTGGAAATAGGTGCTAAATACCCAAAACCGCCCCTCCCATGTCTAAGAACTCAAAGTGCAAAAAAAGAGGTTTTGGGCTGTTTTCACCACTAAATCTCAATTCAGCATGCTATAGCGGCGCCGCTATAGTGACAACTAGCCCCATTATCGTGGTCGCACAATCTGCTATAGAAGGATGGCTCCCACTATAGCGGCCTTTATGAAACTTCAGAAACTCAAACTCAAAAAATGTCCATTTAAACCTCACAAAGTCTCCTCTTGAAATCCTGACACATACCTTTCATGCCAAGATCAATTCTGAAAGTTTTAGTTACCCGAAAGGCCTTATGGACTCCGTAATGTCTTAACTACAAGAGTATATAAATTAAACATCAAAATAACACCCCACTCATTCTAGGATGGCCTTAGAACTCACCTAGTATAAATTTCATTTGATGTTGAACTAGCCAAAGATTTTTAAGTCACTACTATAAAATTTTCTGGCCCAAATTCATTGACTATTGACTTACTCATAACGGTCGAGCCAGGTTGTTACACTTTATTTCTTACATTACTACACATGTATTACCTCACAACAACAAATTATTCCATATTCGGGTGGGTTATTGGTTTTATTAAGATACTAAATCCATAAATAAATATTGCATAGGTTGGACGGACCAATAAAAGAACTTGGTTTCTTACATTACTACATGTTTATTACCTCATAACAATAAAATATTCCATACTCGGATGAATTAATCTTTATTTGGATTCTAAATTCCTAAATTAGCCATACATAGGTTGGACAGACCAATAAGAGAACTTAATTTCCTACATTACTACACATGTATGACCTTATAACAACAAAGTAATCCATACTCAGGTGGATTACTGGTATTTATTTCGCTACTAAATTCCTAATTGAACCATACATATGTTGGACATATCAATAATAGAACATGACTTCTTACATTACCAAATGTATATTACCTCATAACAAAAAGTATTCCGTACTCGGGTGGATTATTAGTTTTTATTTGGCTACTAAATTCCTAAATGAGCCATAAATAGGTTGGAAGTACCAATAATAGAACTTAATTTTTTACATTACTTCAGTTGTATTACCTCCTAACAACAATGTATTCTATTCTCGGGTAGATTATTGGTCTATCATTGGATACTAAATCCTAAATGAGCCATACATAGGTTAGACGAACCAATAATAGAACTTGGTTTCTTACATTACTACACGTGTTTTACCTCATAATAACTAAGTATTCCATACTCGGATGGATTATTGATCTTTATTTGTCTTCTAAATCCCAGAATGAGCCACACATAGATTGGATGGACCAATAAGAGAATTTTATTTCTTACATAAATACATGTGTATTACCTCATAACAACAAAGTATTTCATACTCAAATGGATTATTAGTTTTATTTGACTGCTAAATCACTAAATTATTCATACATAGGTTGGACGAACCAATAATGGAACTTGATTTCTTATATTACTACGCATGTATTATCTCATAACAATAAAGTATTCCATACTCTGATGGACTATTGGTCTTTATTTGGCTTCTAAATCCCTTAATGAGTCATACATAGGTTGGTCAGACCAATAAGAGAACTTGAATTCTTACATTACTTCACGTGTATTACCTCATGATAACAAAGTTATCCATATTGGGATGAATTATTGGCCTTAATTTGGCTACTAAATCTCTTAATGAACTATAGATAGGTTGGACGGACAAATAATAGAACTTGGTTTCTAACAATACTAAATGTTTATTACCTCATAACAACAAAATATTCCGTACTTGAATTGATTATAGGTTTTTATTTGGCTACTAAATCCCCAAATGATCAATACATACATTGGACGGACCAATAATAGAACTTGGATTCTTACATTACTACATATGTATTACTTTATAACAACAAAGTATTCCATACTTGGATAAATTATTTTTTATTTGGTTACTAAATTACTAAATGAGCCATACATAGGTTGGACAGACCATTAATAGAACTTGGTTTCTTACATTTCTAAACATGTATTACCTTTTAACAATAAAGTAATACATACTCATATGGCATATGAACTATTTGTCTTTATTTGGCTATTAAATCCTTAAATGAGTCATACATAGGTTGGATGGACCAATAATAGAACTTGGTTACTTAAATTACTACACTTGTATTACTTCATTAAAACAATGTATTCCATACTCAGATGGATTATTGGTCTTTCTTCAACTACTAAATCTTTAATGAACCATACATAGGTTGGACAGACCAATAATACAATTTGATTTTTTACATTACAACATGTGTATCACCTCATAACAATAAAATTATTCCATACTCGGATGGATTATTGGTCTTTATTTGACTTCTAAATACCTGAATGAGCCATACGTAGGTTGGACAAACCAATAAAATAACTTGATATCTTGCATTACTACACGTGTATTACCTTATGACAACTATTTGGCAACTAAATCCTTAAATGAACCATACATAGGTTGGAACCAATAATAAAAGTTTGTTTCCTAAATTACTACAGGTGTATTATCTCCTAACAACAATGTATTCATACTCAGATAGATTATAGGTCTTTCTTTGGCTACTACATCCCTAAATAAGTCATACATAGGTTGAATTGTCCAATATTAGAATTTGGTTTCTTACATTACTATATGTGTATTACCTCCTAACAATAATTTATTACATACTCGGATGGTTTATTGGAATTTCTTTGGCTACTAAATCCCTTAATGAGCCATATATTAGTTGGACGGACAAAAAATTGAACTTGATTTTTTTACATGACTACAAACATATTACCTTATAAATACAATGTATTCCTTACTCGAATGGATTGTTTATATTTCTTTGGCTAGAAAACCCCTAAATGTGTCATACATAGGTTGGACGGACTAATAATAAAACATGATTTTTATATTACATTCTAATAACAATGTATTTCATACTCAGATGAATTATTTGATTTTCTTTAGGTTCTAAGTCCATAAATTATTCATACATAGGTTGGGCGTACCTATAATAGAATTTGGTTCTTACATTACTAAATGTGTATTACCTCATAATAACAAAGTATTTGATACTCGGATGGATTATTGGTCTTTCTTTGGCTACTAAATATTCAAATGAGTCATACATAGGTTGGACAGACCAATAATATAACTTAGTTTCTTTTTTTGGTAACTAACAAGATTGTATTAATCATCAAGTGTACCAATTAAAGAACCAATAGCTAAGCCAAGACACAACTTGCTATTCTCAAAACAAAGACAATAAGAAACAAAGGAAAACTAAGCTAGCAAGTAAAAGACAAATTGAAGAATGTTTTGCATAGTTTTCTAGTTTGCCCTAACACAACAAATATAAGCGATCTCCCTGGCAATAGATTCCCAAGTCGTGCTTTTCTTCTCAGAGATCATTTGGTTTCTCTCAATCCAAATAACATAGACATTCTCAGTATACACCAACTTAAAGATTTGGGCAGTTTGACTTTTCCCCTAAGCAAAGCCTATTATTCCCAAGACATATTGGTCCCAGTTATTGTAAGGAGCTTGAACAAATTGGATCGATTGTAGCAACTTGCACCAGACCTGATGACTAAAAAAACAGCCTGTAAACATATGATCTCTGGATTCAGGATGGAGTTGGCACAATACACACTTCAAATCAACATCTAGCCCCCGTTTTTTGAGTCTATCTGTGGTATTTAATTTGCTTCGTAGCTGTAACCACACAGTGAAGATTGCCTTTGGCCTAGAAGAATTTTGAAACCACAAGCTCTTCCATTGAACTCTTTGTTGAGGCCCTAGCAAATGTAAGTATAGTTGTATGATCATAGTTTTACTCCTCAAGTTATTAGGCTGAAACTAGAAAATGTAAGTATAGTTGTATGATCATAGTTTTACTCCTCAAGTTATTAGGCTGAAACTGTGAGTAAACTTGTCTAGCCTCTAAAAATTTCTTCATTTTGTAGGGTTGGTCGAATATAGCTTCGATTAGCTTTTTTATCATATCTGACTAAATGTCTTAGAATATAGTTCTTGTTCTGTAGGAGTTTTGTTGATTATTTCATTTATGTCATACTGCATATTTCTTAAATGTTTTATATCTTGGGTTCTTAAATACAGTTCTAGGTGTAGTTTTATTAGATTCTGTAGTGTATCTATTTCTGTTTTTATTTCGATCCATTGTTGTAAATATTCTTGGTTTATCATTTTATAATATAAAATGTCTTTGTGTAATGTTCTTCTTTTAGTATTTCAAGTTTCTTTATTTCTTCAATATTATTTGTGATGTATTCTAGATGTTCTATTTCTTGGGTTTTGATATATTTATCTATGTTTT
Organism: Solanum etuberosum; assembly: GCA_029582245.1. Lineage (NCBI taxonomy): Eukaryota > Viridiplantae > Streptophyta > Magnoliopsida > Solanales > Solanaceae > Solanum > Solanum etuberosum. The sequence continues at coordinate 864 of JAJONR010001512.1, read as the reverse complement.
CACATATAAGTATTTGTTCTATTTTTATATCTTCCATTGTTTTTAGCCAATATTTTAATTGTTCGTAGTTAATCATTTAAGTCTATGTCGGAGAATATATCTAAGTGAGTATCTACTTCTAGTATATCTCGTGTGGTTACTAGATCAAAGTTATACCAATTTTGGTTTATTAGTTCTATTATTTCTAGTTGTATTGCTTCTTTGTATATTTTTTCTCTTAATTCTGGCATTAATTCTTTTAATGCATATAGCCTTACTATTTTTTCTTCATTAGCTATTATATCTATCATAGGATCTCTGTAGGTTGTATTCATTTTTTCATTCTTGTGTGCTTAATTATATTCCTTCCAACATCCAATTTTATTATTCTTTTATTATGTATATATTCTGATATAATTATCTTTTCTTTTGGTTACTACCATAATTTCGTTGCCATGATCATTTATCCTAACAACGCCTCTACTCCGTCTACTTCCCTGAACGACCTTCTGCCTGCTGGTTTCGACATTAGGATGGCATAGTCTGGATTAAATTACTCTTGGCATACTATTTTTATGGCAAACCTACTTAAACAGATTATTATAACAGTTTATAACATAATAAAATTCACAATAGCATGGATATCTTCAGGAATATATAAATTTAGCTACACATATTCATAAATGAATTTACCTCCTTTTGTAGTTCTCCAGATTTCTCCATAGTTTAAATAGAAAATATATTTTATATATGAAGGATTTTTTGCTTTCTGTGGAAAGTTTTCTTTTCCGTGGAAAAGCTTGCCCTCTTAGCCTAATGGCTTTACATATTTATAGCTAAACAAAAACGCGTAAAAATACTATTACTATTTTTACATCTGTCCTA